>QEPC01008436.1:5426957-5449452 GCA_003113815.1 Sphenodon punctatus | reverse complement strand
AGTTCAGTTTTAGCCATGTTGAGTTTGAGTTGACGTTGAGACATCCAGGTAGAGATGTCAGAGAGACAGTTGATGAGACGAGCTTGAACAGAGGGAGAGAGAGAAGGAGTAGAGAGATAGAGTTGAGTGTCATCAGCATAGAGGTGGTATTGGAAGCCATGGGAGGCAATGAGTTTGCCTAAGGATGAGGTATAGATCGAGAAGAAGAGAGGGCCAAGAACAGAGCCTTGAGGAACACCAACTGAGAGGGGGAAGGAGGAGGAGGAGGCGGCTCAGTTTTAGAGAGGAGACCGTCAGGCTGTTGCAGATGGAGATTCAGACAGTGATTCACAAACCACTTACAACAGAGCAGCCCCACTCACCATGAGTGATTTCTGGATCATGGCCTTAGGCCCTGTCTCATAGTGGACAAGGTTTGCATGTAAACCCCTGCATCCATATGTAATTTGATACAGGACTGGAACATAAACTTACAGCAAAGCATCTCCAACATTACCAAACCTTGCAGAAATGGAAAACACGGATGAAATAAATATTCAAAAAGAGACTCAAATTCAAAATACATAAATTCACATTTGTAAATTCAAATTCAAAATTCACATTTCGTTCCAGAAGGGGCTAGGGAAAAATGTATTCAATATTCCCAAATCTGTGTTCCAACATTTGATGTGATAATTTGATATCAGTTATTTAAGACTGGTTCAGTGTGGTCATATACTATTCAACTGACTGAGTGAATTACAACAATTCTGAACATCGAATAGCAAAAGAGCAACCTGAATTTTGACTAGAGGGCTAAAAGCAGAGGTTCATGAAGGTATTCCAATTTGGTGAAACCAAACTGAAGATTTGTTTAATAGAAAAGAACATCTGAGTTCGAGACTTGATTAATGTAAAGCACCAGGTATATTGCTGGTGCTATATAAATACTTGTAAAATGGGGTACTGCAATTTATTTCAATCCTACTGGAGAACCAGTGTGTCCAAAAAATGGAGTTGCAAAGAATTCTGCTCATGCACTATAAAAAAGATCAGGACACAAAATTAGCCTAACCGTTGTATTTTGTTTGGGATCATGGTCAGTTAGTAATTCCAAATCCAAGTCGGATCTGTGAACCCTTTCACTCTCTTAGCTTCATGAGGGGCTACCACTAGCATCTCTCCCTCCTTAAACATGAAGAGGGGGACACACCTCCTTCAGTCTCACATAGCCCATGGAAGACTGTTGTTAGCCCCCACAACTACCTAGCTCATAGCCCTTGTTGGGACCCTCAGGTCATAGCAGCATTGCCATGATACGGGGAGAATCATGTTAAGGTTAGCAGGCTAAGGTATCTGGTATTACAGCTAAAGCTGAAATGGGCAGCACATTGTGTACGTATGGGTGGCATCCAAAATTTTGGTCAGTTTATCTGGTAAACTGGATTAATACTACCAAGGCAGGTACCCAACTACCAAATATACCAAGGATTACCATTATTTTACCACTATTCTTAGGGAATTTTTGGACAATACCCTAAAAGGCATTCCGTGTTACTATTTACCTTTTTACTGTTTTTACCAACTCATTCTGACTTACCATGTTATTGTTTTAGTGTCTTTCCATCATGGATCAATAGATGAATAGAAATGGGCAGAAAAAGTGTAAAAAGGTGCAAAATGGTAATTTGGCAATGGAAAACCAGTAATTTGGTGGAAGAAAACCAGTACTCCAGTAATGGTAATTGGAGTAATTTGTCAGGCACTGAGGGAGTACTGTTTAGTACATAATCCAGCCAAAATGATTCAGGTACTGCAAGGTATACCCATGCAACAAGTATGCCCATGTTTATGGGCACCTGTTTCAGCTCTGATTATGACAGTGTTTCCAAACCTTTTGCTCAAGTGATTCCATTCTGAGAATTATAATTCAGTGACCTCAGGCAGCAAATCATGCAAAGAAGGAAAGTGCCCTCGTTTGTCACAAGGATACCTCTGTAACTACTAACTAACAATGAACGTTTCTCCAAATTCTCCCAACCTATTTTCTGTGAAGCACGCTATCTTGTTATACTTACCCTGAGTTATAGGATCTCTCTGCACTGGGAGTCCAGCTATTAAACGGCAAGGAGAAGATAAAGTAAACATTGCTGAGTGACAAGGTCCCCTATTGGCTCAGGGGAATGCTTATTTGCTTAATATAATCTCCCTGGGGAATGTCCTGAGGGTGTGTTTTTTATTAATAGTATTTTAGAAAGCCAACAATGAAAGCTCTGGATGTGACTCCTGGGGTTGGGTTGAGGGCCAGTGCATTATGGGCTCTTTCAATATCTAAGGGCAGATCCTCAAGCAGGTTGAGGATTGTAATTAGAAGTTTGGAGATAAATTCAAGTGCCCTCCCCTTCTCAGATTCTTCAGAACCCACCACAATTCTAAAGTTGTTCCTCCTGGACCTGCCTTTGTAAGCTTGGCTTTAATTTGCTTGGAAGATTCAGTTAATTCAACTTCCATACCTTGTGCTTTGTCCTTTCTCCCTAGCATCAGTCGCTCAGGTGTTGAGGGAGGCCAATGCAGAGTTCATGTTCATTGCTGCTATTTCTGCCTTCACAGCAGTTACTGATGATCTCCGTTCCTGAATATTCTCACCGTTGGTCCACGTTCTCTATCAGCAACAGTCATTTTGCCCAAAGGCATGCTAAATGATATGGGGCAGTGGGGCAGGAAGCTTTCTGAGGGTTTGGGGATATTGGGGGAAATCTGGGGCAGCAGATTGATTTGGATTTCAAATGCAGGCTTCAGATCTTCCAAGTATGTGCTATTCTTTAGGAGTCCCCAACTATGAGACTGCAAGATTGGGATCACCATAGGGATAGTCGTTCTCCTGTTGAGCTGCCCTAGTGTTTGGGGCACAGACAGCAAAGTAGGGAAAGCTACCTCCTATTCAGTTAAAAGTGGAATTGAAACAAGTATAGGGCCTTTAGGATCTTGGTGTTGCAGGTAGGGAAGGACTACAAATGGAACTCAGAAGACTACGTGTAACTACAATATTCTTGCACTTTAACCAATTGTGCATGCAACAATGGAAAGACACCCACCAAAAACTGCTTTATAAGATCCATATAAAAAAGGACAGATGAAACCTAGTTATTTTAAAATACAAACTTAAATTTCTGACATGTTTAATATTTGGCCCAAACTTGCTCCCAACTGAAGTGAATGTAAAAACTTCCATAGATTTCCATGACAGAAACTAAGGTCAGGAATGTTTTCACAATTTATGTAAAAACTTTAACAAACCCATTTTGCTTGCATATGAACTTTCCCCTAAAGTGTTTACAATCCAAACACGGCAGCTAAAGAGAACTAGGAAGTGAAAATGAGTAGTCTAATTTCACTATGCAAGCTGAGTAGCATATTAAAATGTACAACATAAATAGTTTACAATGTTGTAAATAATATATTTCTTACAAATCCTTCAGTTTTAAATAATTTAAAGACAGCAGTAGTGAGCTAGGTATGGCCATTAAAAACACCATGATTTTTTTAATTTGACAGTGTCTCTTTAAACTGTTCACATAAGAAGCCCTCTGCTTAAAAGACAGTCAGCCATGGATGAAAAAGGTCTAATTACATGTCTCTTTGCAGGTTTGACAAATGCATAAATATTACACAAAGAAAATGGCTCTGTGATAAATTAGAGTAAATTACTATAATAAAAAAGTTTACTTTTGTTTTAGATAATCAGCAAATTAATTGTTTGTTGCCTCTCTAAAATGTATAATTACCACTACATCTGTGCCATTCAAATCAACTAAGCAATTCACATTGTATCCTTACTGAGAGAATTTGAAGTGTACTTAATGCATTAATGACACACAATGTGGGGAAATTCTCATTAGTGAAAACTTTTGCATAGTCAATAATTGAGAGAAATTTTACATGAATAAATCAACTGTCAATGGTACATACACTGAAACCCTTGCAAATAAATACTTGATAAAGAGAAAGTCTGTTTCAGCAATAAATTACATCAAAGCTGTCTGTGTCAGTCAGATCCCAACCCTGCAAGTTTAATTCTTTTAAACACTTAAAGGAAAATTCCAGAGATTAGGGCCACAGACCACTTAGTCTGGAGTAAGTGGATTGTGACCTAGCACTTTAGTAGCTACCCAACAATTTGAAAAACAGGAAGAGAATCAGACAGAGTCATTCTAGTCCTGGGACAGGAAACCTTTTCCCCCTTTATGGGCCACTTTTGTATATAGTAAAAATCCACTTGCTATATATGGGCTGAGGAGCCTTGAGGAACCAGAGGGACAGAATTAGGGGATGTGGTCAGGGCAGGAGAACAGATAAGAGGATTATAAGGAGCACACTGAGGCCAGAGGAAGGAAGCAGACAGGAGAGTGTGCACTGAGATGGGAAGATATGCTGTGATGTGGACAGGGCCAGCCTTACAATTTGTGGGGCCCAGGGCAATGGAGAAATGCGGGGCCTTATTCCGCTGCTGGTAGCAAAGCGGCCGCCAGGCGACGGGCCTAGGGGCGCTCCCCGGCTCGGTCTGGGGGCGCTGCGCTACTCGGGCCTGTGCTCGGGGACAGGTGGAGGGGCACTCCCCTCCGCTCATCCACAAACCCAGCCATTTCGGGGGCACTTACCGGGTCCGTCAACACAGCCACTGCTGGCCTGGAAGTCGCCAGGGAGTGTGGAAGAGGCGGGGCCTCTGCCTCTCCCTCACTCCCGCTGGCCCCCTCCGCTGCCTGTCAGTCTCAGCCAGGGGGAATGAGGGAGAGGCAGAGGCCTCTCCTCTCCCACATTCCCCTTGGCCGAGACACCGACAGGCAGCAGAGGGGGTCACGCATGGAATGAGGGAGAGGCGGAGCCTCTGCCTCTCCCTCACTCCCACTGGTTCCCTCCGCTGCCTGTCTCAGACCCTGCCAGGGAGTGAGAGGAAGAGGCCTCACCTCTCCCAGCCTCACTCCCTGTCTGAGACTCAGGGGGGACCCGCGCTCGGGGGCCCCAGCTCCCGACCACTGTCAGTCTCCGAGACTGACAGTGGCCGGAAGCTGGGAGCCTCGAGTATGCCCCTCCACCCCAGGAGCGGGCCCAGAGCGGCCACCCATTTGCCCATTTGAAGGGCCGGCCCATTTAAAGGGTTTGTATGGGTCAGATACATAATCTGGAAATATGTCATATATAACAGAAGACATGGAGTTGTATATGGTTCATGGGCATGGGGTTCTACCCGTTAGGGTCCATTTATCTGCCATTGTGCAAAACCTCTGCTACAGACAGTGCTCATTCTGATATCTGGGTTGTATCCCTTCCAAAAATATGTCAGTATTACCTCTTATAACTCTAACTTACACTATGGCTAACATTGAAAGTTTTTTTCAAGCCAATTCCATGGGTAGAGCCAAACAAGATGTTATCCCATGTTAGCCCATATGGGCGGACATTACACCATGATTCAGGGGATCATCTGGGTGGCGTAGGGTTGCCCCTTTTTGCAGTTTGACCCTGAGACTCCCATAGGTCAAAATGGGAGTCTCAGGGTCAAACTGAAAAAGGTGGCAACCCTAAGCCAGCAGCTGTCAGATGTTTGCATACTCCCGCCCCGGGACAGGCACCTGGCTGCCACACATGCATCAGACAGAGAAGGCCCATGACGCATCACGAGCTACTGCTACTTCTTCAGTTGGACTAATGCGGGATAATAGGCCACCTCCCATCTGTTTCTCTGTAAAGCCCCGTCACGAGGCGAGATCCAAGGATCAGGTCCAGAGAAGCGGGTTCTTCTCACCCACTAGACAGCTGATCACGGGAGGAGGTGCCCAGAGGAGCATGCTCTGTCTATCAGCAGTGGGCCTGATCCTGCCATGCAGCTGGAGCCCAAGAGTCCAGCCCCCATTTTTCCGGCTTAAAGTGTGGTGGCTGCGTTGTCCATCCCTCCCTGGGGTGGCGTTGTCCATCCCTCCCTGGGGTGGGCAGGGAATTCAACTGGCCCCATCTCATGTGGTTTTACCCCATGTTAAAGAACTTAGTAGTCTGTTCACTACCACAGATTGACTCCTAATGACATACTGAATGTGGATTCTATGTTGGTCTCAAGTATGCAAGAGAGACAAAGTAGTTAAGATACCTATTATTGGACCAATTTCTGTTAATGAGAATATTCAAGCTTTTGTGGTACACAAAGCTGTGTCTGGAACAGATCTGTGTAGCTAGAAAGCTTGCTTCTGTGTGTACAACATTTTCTTCCAGCGGTAGCTGCCTGAAACTTAAATGCACATCCACTCTCCATTATAAACATGGGACTGCTGAAGCCCCGATTTTCAGGAAACCACTTGAGCTACATTGCTGAAAATTTATCCATGACTATAGGTTGTGAGGATCATCATATGCACAAAGTTTGAAGAAGATCCATAGGGAAAATAAAATGTTATGACTGTTTAAACGTTAATTGGTTGTGGTCAAAATGCACAGCGTCCTCACGATTCAGAATCATAAATATCTCCTCCCCCTGGATGAGTTGAACCCCCAAACTTCACAGGATTGCAGCATGAGATCAACAACAAGTGCTTCTGAAGTATGATAGTAATTGGTGCAGCCAAAACTGAGTTATTACTGAATAAAAAAATGTTTATGCAGGTTCGCACATGCGCAGATGAGCTCCTCTCTCCTGTCGGAGAGCCGGGGAAGTGGCTGCATTGGCATCCCCTTGTGAGCTCCGTTGGCTGCTGCTGTTGCCGGGCCCCCTGGAGGCGTGACCACCACAACCGTGGCTGTCACCTTGTCTCCATGACCCCAGACCTCCCTCCCCTTGCTATCATCCCTAGTGCTATTCAGTTAAAATAATTCCACAACTCACTTAAAAGTTACCATATCCCACAAAACCAAGAAATTAACCAAAACAAAAAAAACAGTTTAAAAAAACCTTAAATGCACAAGTTTTCTTAAAATAAAAAAACCCCTCAAATTCAGTACAATTACAATTCAAAAAACCTTCCACTCCATACATTGCAACAAAACATAAATGCCAAAAAACATACAAATTATTTCTGAATTTGACCAATATTTACCATTTTATCCTCATCAACATACATGTAATATATGTACTTAATTCCTTATCATACATACGTTTATTTGTTTCTATCAATAACTAAACTTTCACATTTTTCCATTATTACACTTTAATTTATTATCATAATTCGACAAGAAACAATTTTTTAAGGGTGCATTAAGTCTGTTATTTACATGAATACAAATTGTATACAGCTCATACAATGAACTTAAGAATGTGAGTGTAGACAACATTATACAGTTCGTTGTACAGAATGAAGTTCTGTAGAAACAGACTTAATATATGTTGATGTATATTGATCAACATGTATGTTGAGGAGGATAAAATGTTAAATATCGGTCAAATTCAGAAATAATTTCTATATTTTTTGGCGTTTATGTTTTTTTTAAATTTCATTTCATTTTTTATTTGTACCCCGCGCTGTCTCACCACAGGCGACTCAAGGCGGCTCACAAAAAAATGAAAAACAAAACACAATAAGCATATACAGCTGGGTTTCAATTCCACGCAGGGGACCCAGTAAACAAAAGAAAACACCTCACCCTAATACAATATCCCGGCACAATGCAATACAATCACTCAATACAGCTTGATTTAACCCCACATGGGGCCCAGTATCAACAACCCCTCATCTTTACAGTCCATCCCTTTAATCACAACAATAATTCCTTCCCTTCTCCCCACCGGTATCAGCCCTACATACTAGGGATGGGACATCTGGCAAAAAACCGGCTACCGGTTTTACTGGTTTGCAAAAAACCGGTTTACCGGATTAAAACCGGTTTACCAGTGCCAGATCTATTCCACTGATTTCAATGGGGAACTGTCAGTGTCCCCATTGAAATCAATGGGGGGGAAAAACAATCCCTCCCCCTCCCAGGCTGTGCGGGTGGAAGAGGGGACACCCCCCACCTCACCCCTCTCTCACAGGGGAAGATAGAGGTCCTTAACACCATATACCGGCAGGAAAACATCTCTACAAACCCACTTTACCCTTACCATCCCCATATCCAATGTCTTTCCAAAACTACCAACCAGCCCCCCATTTACCATATTATCCACTAATTAATCTTGTATATCTGTCCACACACACACATATGTATACACACACAGACAATCTGGAGTTGAGTCCCATAAGTATGCATAATAGGAAGTACTTGAGGTTACATGGGTCACTGAGATGTTTGGGATCACATATTTAATCACTCAATATTTTCCAATNGCAGCCACAGTCAGCGCTGAAGCCGCCCGGAGCGCCGTGCTGCCGCCGCCACCACCACCCAGAGCGCCAAAGGTAGGTGATCCTTGGGGGGGGTTAGGGTGATCCCTGGGGTGGGGTGTGTGTTAAACCACACCCCACCCCAGGGATCACCCTAGTACCTACCTGCTGGTGCAGGCTCTGGGTCGCCGGCGGCCAGGGACTTCGGAGGAATTTTTTTTTTTTTTAAATCCAGACTGGGCAGGGTGGGGGGGTGTGTGTCCCCTCTTCCACCCACGCAGCCTGGACAGGGGAGGGAAAAGTGGTTGGTTTTTTTTTTTGTTACATTGCGGCCATTCATTTCAGTGGCCGCAATGTAAAACAATCAGGCACAGGAAACCAATACCGGTACCCCCAATATCCGGATTAATCCGATACTGCCTGTACAGCAAAATACCGGCAGTATCGGATACCGGATAATCCGGACTTCCCACCCCTACTACATACAACTTCCTGCTCTCACCAGGGGCCACACACAAACAAACTCACACTGTTCCCTGCTGCCACCAGGGGACACCCCCCAACTCACCCCTCTCACAGGGGAAGATAGAGGTCCTTAACACCATATACCGGCAGGAACACATCTCTACAAACCCACTTTACCCTTACCATCCCCTAACCCAATCTCTTTCCAAAACCAACCAACCAGCCCTTCCTTACCATATTACCCACTAATTAATCCATCACCCCATCATCTCTTACTCATATTGTTGCAATGTATGGAGTGGAAGGTTTTTTGAATTGTAATTGTACTGAATTTGGGTGTTTTTATTTTTATTTTAAGAAAACTGTTAAGTGTTTTGGTTAATATGTTTTGGTTCAATATGATTATCATTCTAACAGTAATTAAAATTAATGTTAAATTAACCAACGTTTGTATGTGCTAAAAATATATGCTATCTATTTTCAAACAGTGATGTCATGAATAGATTTATTTCTAGTTAGGGGGGAAAAATAAGAATTAGCTGACAAAAAACCATTGTTTGCTCGTGTCTTGCCCAGCACTATAACAGCTCTGAAGTAGGTCACAATTCCAGTCCTATCAGATATAAAGTGTGATACTCTTTTCAAGAGGCCTTTGGAGTGGATTATTTATGGATGTTGCCTGGTCTAGTTTTAATTGATAAGTCAAGTGCCAGCACATTGTACTTTCCTATCAAAGGAGGATGATAAAACTGGCCCTCATTTAACAACAGGACTAGATCAAATAATTAAAGAAAAGCACTACTTAAGATTCCAAACTATTCTTTATAGATGTACAGACACCTGATAACATGAATTTGGCATTGTAAGTATGCAAAAAACATGTTGAGTATCCAGGAAGTCCCACTTGGATTTCAAGGATTCCCCCCCTTTTGTACTGCTTTACGCAAACACTGCCATGAGACTTGAAGATCTCTTTTACAGCCACAGGCTAGCTGAAGTCATGCAGCTCAATGAATTCTCTCCATGCTATGCAGTTGTCGACCTCACTCACCTGAAGAAACTATTATATTTTTGGGAAAACAACTAATTCACCTTCCATACTTCAGCTTTCAGTTTGAGGTGTCTACCACTGAACAGACTTATAACTGTGGGGAGTGAGTTCCACTATATTACTTATGTATGTTACAGGATTTATTTAAGGTGTTAACTGCTGTAGGTGTAATTTATGTTCCTTCAGCCCTGCAGTAAAGCAAATGGCTTGCTTCCTAATGTAAGCAGCTGCGGAATTTGCTAAGATTTTTATACAGGTTAGCTTAGCTAAATAGGTGCCCTTTGGTAAAGGAAATCAACTAAGCGTCTTGGTGTACAAGAAAGTTAACCCAAGAACCTTTCAGGAAGTATCCACCTACATTTATACTGTGCAGTTCTTTAAAAGGGATGGGAATACAAGTTCAGATTAAATGTGAACCAGCCTAATACCTGAACTAAGCTTCTGAAGTTCCAGACATTTTAGCAAACTTTTTCTACATTTATGGGTTTTCCACACCTCCATACTTCTAGGTATTTCCCTGTAGTGTAGGGATAACATTACTATTAAAAAGCCTGTAATGTACAGCATTAAGGCTGTAGTGCAGCGGGAGGAAGGGAAGTGCATGCAGGTGTGCACTTTAATAAGCAGTTAATTGGGAGTCAGGTGCCTATAAATAAAGAGAACATGGAAATGGGTTAGTATAGCAAACAAAGTAGTGTAAGCAGAGAGCACAGTTACTCTGAAAGACATATATTTTAGCCAAAAGAGTTTCTCCAAACAAAAAGGTACAGATAATTTTCAGACTTTGGGGGAATTTGAATCTCTTAGCTGCTCAGTTCACTAAAATATGTACTGATTTTTAGAGAGAGCACAAGCTACCCCTGTTTTCTGACTCTGCAAAAGTCCTTCTGAATTTTCTGTTTGATTAGTAACCAGCTTGGAAACATTTATATAATTAGCTCCTGAATGAAAATATATTTCCACAGTTGTAACTTCTCTTTTGACATGTATTTTGGATGAGCCAATATGCACAAGCATCTACCCGTGGCAATGTGGCTTTGATTACTGGTATCAAGACACAAGCGGCGGGGCTTTACCTGCACTTCCTTAGTATTTTGTGAATCGTGGCTGAAAACAAAATTGATAGGCAGGTTGTACAGAAACCACCTATTTTCTTGTCCTACTCAATATAAGCAAAATTGCACAATTTTTTATCGGTCTCAGGGAAAACTCCTCAGGATTTGGGAGCATACAATAGAAGACAATATTGGACAATATGGCCTTAATTTTACATCATCTGGCAGTTGGATAGAGCATTTTAGAAGGACTTTAGCTGTGTCCAAGAGCTCCTCATTTGCGATTCAGAGGTTTTTTGCAAAAACTGGGTATTGTAGCCCCAAGTTGGCTGTTAGGGTCCACAATGCAAAAGTTATGTCTCAGTTGTTGTATGGGGCTGAAATATGGACCCCTTTTCTTCCCCCAAACAGTAATATTGAGGGGCTCCAATCTTCTTTTCTTCATAGACTTCTTGGGGCACCTAATGGCATCCCATGTGCAGCATTGCGGGTGGAGACAGGGCAACTTAGCTGGGATGTTCACACGTGGACGAGAGTGCTGAAATTCTGGTTCAAGCTGAGGGGTCCGATTAATACTGACCTTTATAATTTTTTATTGACCGATTCCTACAAGAGCAAATGGCAAGCTAGCAGTTGAAGAGTATCTGATCACCGTAGGTTTTTCACAGGGTTTCATAATGGCTCAAACCCCTGCAACGGTTAGGAGGGAAGTTATCTCCAGGTTGACAGATATAGGTAGACAGAAAGATATTGCGGGGATAAGAGCCTCTTTGTACCTAAAGGGTTGCCTCCTTTGCCATTCAACTCACTGTGTGGGTGCCAATTATCTGACCTCTTCTACATCTTAAAGGGCGAGATATTTGATCTTATGTGCCAGAATGAACTCTCTGCCTACTACTGTTTTAGAGGGCCATTTCAAAAGGATTCCTTATGAGCGTTTGTGCCCATTTGATTTACAGGACACGGCGTCTACGCAACTTATCATCCTACATTGTCATTTGTATGATACGGTTAGAGCTCAATTTTTGACTTGTTATCTTCAGAAATATAAGGATAGAACCGATTTTTGGATGCTACCGTTCTTTTTATCAGATGTCTTCCCAGTAGTTACAAGCAATCTTGCCAAATTTTTAGCATCTGCTTTTAACCTTAGGCAACTATTTTTGGCATCCAAGTCCCCAATAGAAGGTTGATTACTTTTAATTGATTTTTATTTTATCATCCTATATTGATTGTTTTGGTTTTTAAAAATTGTTTACTTGATCTCTTCTATCTGTATGTTGTATGTTTGTTTGTCATGCAATGACTTTCGGTCAAGCAAATAAAGTATTTATTAATTTATTATTATTATATTGGACAATATCTGGACAATATTGTATTGGTCCAATAATAGGTATGAAGTGAGGTATAATGTTACTTGAAAGGATATGACCATGTGTATCTAGATCCTAGTAGTCATCACATTGTGAAAATCACAAAGATTCAAAAGAATACAACATCATGCTGCACCATGGAATTAGCACAGTGTTTGTAAAAATACTTTTCATGTTTAAATATTTACCCCAAAAATGAGTTACACTGAAAATTTGACAATTTTCAGCAAGCTTTAAGTTTAGTCCTTCTTGCCTTTCATTGTTGAATGAAGGCTTCTGATATCATTCTAGGTCTTCATCTTACCACCTCTTGCCACTCCATCATCTGGTTTAGGTATCCTCCATTTGTACATGAAAAACAGTATTAGTTCCTATTTCTCAGACTCTTTCACCCCTTTGGCTTTTTGTCTCAGTTGTTTAACAGTTCTCTGCCTCTAGTTGGTGTAGGGATGGACCCTCATGTTTGGGCAACTAGAGTGAGCCAAACCACAGATAAAGGCTTGGGCCTGCCTAAGGAAAAGGGGTAGTTTACTGGAAAACAAAACGTAGAGCACATTCATGCATACATTAAATCAGCGCTTTTTTCTTTCCCCCGCATATTGGAATGATGTGGGAAAGACTCCATGCGCTTATTTAGCTGTTCTCCCGTTTGTTTTTCCAGCGCACTGAGGGGCAGCCAACAGCTACCTTTACAAATGCGCATTTGAAATGACCCGCATAAATCCTCTTGTTGGAATGTCGGTGTCATGTCAGTTATACAGCGCCTCGCTTCCCCGGCTCTCAGCTCCGCTCCTCTCCCCTCTCCGGGAGCCGAGAGCTGGGGAAGCGAGGTGCTGTGTAACTGACACGATACTGACTAGGCTAGTCAGTATCGTGTCAGTTACACCCCCTCCTCGCTTCCCCAGCTCTCGGCTCCATTGCTCTCCCCTCTCCGGGAGCCGAGGAAGCAGGGCACTGTGTAGTGACATGATTAAAATGCTGCTTCCTAAATGCAGTCAATTTCAAAATGCGCTTAAATAAACCCATATGTGAATAGTGCATGGGTTTATTTAAGCGCATTCTGAAATTGACTGCATTTTGGAAAAGCAGCATTTTAATGTATGTGTGAATGCGTGCTTATTTCCAGATGGTCAGTAACAAGTACAAAGAGAGCAATAAAGCCCCCTCACGCCCTGGTAACGGCTGGGAAAGCAGGAACTGGCAAGTGAATATTCATGACACGGTTCTCCTCCCCTAATTCATGCTGGAGCCAAGAGGAGCCATATTGATACATTGTTGCTGTGGAATTCCATCAAGGTTTCTTTGAAGATCTAAACATTTACTGTACTTCAAAATATGACACTTTGTAAAGTTGTGAAGACTCACATGCGTATCTTAGAATATGCCAATGAGCTCTCTCCTCATTGACCAGCTTTGTCTAAACCCTATAAATGTACCCAGGGTGTCACCTACATCTCAAACTTCTTTCCTGTAAGCTTTCTGGTCTCCCAGCTTTGGAGCTTGATCGCACCCTGTTCTAACTCTGGTAAATAAACTTACTTTATTTGGGTATTCAACTTTGTGTGTGTCTCCTGCTATGGCTAGGGATGAGTTAGCTGACTAATGGATCTTGGACATCTGCAGTCTGTCAGGTGTAGACCACAGAAGCATTGGTGCCGCCCCAACTGCACTGGAGCCCCCAAATTTCAATACCACCCAGACAATCCCGTGGGGCGTGTCTACCTCCACTGCAGCTCCAACCCATGCGCATCTTGGCTGTTGAAAGGGAGCGCTGCGCTGGCAGTGATACCTTTATTGGTGAGCATTTTTAATGCCTTCTTTGGGTGTTTTCAGATAGGGCACTAACCCCAGTTTAAACCACACTTGAACATTTCTTATGCATGTTGCAGGACTGTATTGGTGCCCTATGCAGCCCTGAAACATTATTTATTATTTATTTATTTATTTAAAATATTTATTACCACAGGCAGCTCGGGGTGGCTTACATGAATAAGAAACTTTCAAGTGTGGTTAAACTGTGGTTAGCGTCACGTCTGAAAACACCCTTTATGGAGGAGAGAGAGCTCTTAAATGCGTGGAGACTCCTCCCCTCTTCAAGAAGCCATCTATTGACACTGGAGTGCTTGCCAATTATTCCCTTGTCTCTAATCTACTGTTTATGGGAAGGTGACTGAGAAGGCCATGGCAGTACAGCTGCAGACTCCAATATCATCTAGGACTTCAATATCATCTTGGGAAAATTCCAGTGTGGGTGCCAGCCTTTCCATATGGTAGAGACTGCACCTTTCAGGGTGCTGAATGATCTGCTGATGATTTCAGATTGAGGACATCTGACCATTTTGGTGACGTTGGACCTAATGGCAGCATTCTTTCGATATGACTGACCATGGGTTGCTGCTTTGGTGACTGGGGAATATTGCTGGAATTATGGAAGCTATCGGCTGGTTGTTCCATCACACCTAGAAGAGTCATTTGGTAGTAATGGATGGTTATGCATCCTTCCCAAGAGGGTTTGAAATACAGCGTTCCTCAAGGCTCTAGTCCCTTGTCTGTGTTGTTCAATGTATACATGCAATCCTTCATAGATGTTATGGCCAAACACAGAGTTGAATATCATCAGTATGCTGATGATACACAACTGCATCTCTCTTTTTCCTGTGAGCCCAGTCACCTTGGCCTCTGCCTTGGAGGAATGCCTGAATGATATAACCAGCTGGATGCATTGAAGCTAACCCACAGTCAATCCAGAGAAGACTGAGGTGATGCTGGTGAAGAGGGGCAGCTGAAATTAGGATGCCCTCACTTCGCTCGGGCCACTGAAAGTTGAGGGAGTGAGGGTGGAGGTGGTGGACCAGGTAAAGAACTTGGGCATCATTTTCAACGTCGCTCTGTCCATGAAAATTCTGGTATCAGATGTGGTTCGGGGAGGTGTTCAACTACGCATTTTGTATAAACGACGCCCTTATTATTCCAGGCTGACCTGCCATGGTGGCCCATGCCCTGGTTACCACAAGGCTTGATTATTGTAATTCCCTCTTCTATGGGCTTCCAGCAGCACTTCTCCATCATTTTCAGCTTTTTCAGAATGCAGCAGCATGGCTGATTACTGGTTTGGGCAGTCATGATCATATTATGCCTGCCCTGTGTTCTTTGCATTGGCTACCTGTAGAGCGGTCGATTGAATTTAAGATTGCGCTGTTGGTTTTCAAGGCCCTGAATAGTATAAGCGGCCTGACTACAATTCAAGACCCGCTCCTTGAGCCTCACACTGCTGGGTATCAGCACTCAGAAACCACCTGCTGTTTGGAGATCCAACCATTGCGTCCTAAGTCGGTGGGTGATCGGGCCCTTGCTAGGGCGGGCCCCTCAGTGTGGAACTCACTTGCTCGCTCCCTCCAAATGGACGCACAGGGAACACTCCCTAAGATGGACGATCTTAGTTCCTCCCTCCTCACCTTTAAAAAGCACCTGAAGACTTGCTTATTCTCCAGGTGCTTTTAGGATTCACTTCTGGTTCCTCTTCATGTGTTCATTCTTCCTCATTCGTTAATGTAGCCTTTTAAATGGTTTTATACAGATTTATGTTTTAACTGAATTTTATATCATGTTTTTATGTCTTTCCATCGCCGGTGGATGCTGTAGAAATTATTATTATTATTATTATTATCATTAATTTGCAGACTGTTTTTATTTGGACTTGTATCTTGCTCTTGACTGTTGCAGCCCTCTCTTGAGGGCCTGTCTTCTCCCCTCTCTGAAATGTAACAGTACTCAAACTTCTAATGTCCAAGTTATTCCTGGTCTCCAGTGCCTCAAAGTGCCCAGTCTCTTCCCCAGGACATCTGTACCTTCCTAATTTTTCTGTAGACAGGTTCCTCTGATGAGCTTCTCAGCTAGACAGTGTGTCCTGGAACTCCTGACTCCCTAGCACTCTTTCTGTAGTCTACTGGTCTGCAAACTTCACTTTATACAACAGCTCTGTCAGTTAAATTAGTGGACAGCTGGCCAAGCTGGGAAAGCAGACTCAGAGATGGAGGCTAAACCCAGACACACTTAAAAGACTAGACCTACACCACAACAGCTAGGTGTTACGAAAAACTTCCTAACTATAAGAACTGTTAGCCAATGAAACGTGTTATCTAGTGAGGTTAGAGAATATCCCTCCTTGGATGTTCTCACAGCCTGGCTGGACAAGCATCTGTCTACAATCACATAGGCAGAGGATTTCTTGTCTTAAGTAGGAGGGTTGGGCTAGATTGTAAGCTCTCGGACAGGGACCGTGTCTATCTTGTTTTTTGTAAAGCGCCAGGTACATCGCTGGCACTATATAAATGCTAATAATAATAATAATAATTAATAATAGATAACCACTGAGATCCCTTCTGGCCCTACAATTCTCTGAAAAAAGGTCCCAGGGGAGGAGTGGGGGTACAACATTGACAACCACAGACTATCGACTCAACTCTTCCCTCCATGTCCAACCCACCCTCCAGCCTTGGCATTTGGCAGTTAGGGAAAGAGCTGGTGCTTGCTCATCCCATGTGGTAGTGGTGGTGAAACATCCAATTCCTAGTTGTGCCCCTGCTCTGCTGTCCTTCCAATCCTTCCCCACATGTAGTTAGTTCCTATACATGAACTGGAAGGGCTTCCGCATGAGCAGAGGCTTGGTAGGTTGGGGCTCTTCAGCTTGGAGAAGAGACAACTGAGAGGAGATATGATAAAGGTCTATAAAATCATGAGTCGTGTGGAACTAATAAACAAGGAGCAGTTATTTACCCTCTCAGCTAGTACTAGAACTAGGGGACACTCCATGAAACTCATGGGTGGCAAGTTTAAAACAAAAAAAATATTTTTTCACTCAGCGTATAATTGGGTTGTGGAATCTACTGCCAGAGGCTGTGGTAAGGGCCAGTACTATAGCTGAGTTTAAAAGAGGTTTGGACAAGTTTCTGGAAGATAGATCCATTAGCAGCTATTAGCCAGACAGGATCGGGGAACATGACGGGAGCTGGGGGAAAACAACATTGGAATGGATCCCCCATTGTGACCTGTTGGGTGCTTCTCCCAAGCCACCGTGATTGGCCACTGTTGGAGACAGGATGCTGGGCTAGTCATTGGTCTGACCCAGTATGGCACTTCTTATATTCCTATACTGCGTTTTCAGCACACTCCTAAAACTTCAAACTTGCCACCAATACCTATCCTCACTGAGTGCTGCTAGGTTTACACTCACCTTTGTACTGTAGCCAGTTCTGTACTGTTTAGCAAAGGACAACTAGATTCTCACCTTGTCTTCTCTGACCCTGTATTGTGACAATCTTCTTGCCCTCCCTTCACCTTAGACAGTCCAGACGGTGGCCTTATGAACATGCTCTCCTGTGGCACTCTGCCACGTATATCCAGCATTATCCATGATCCATACTATTTAGCTCTGTTTATTTATCATCAGTTGATTCCTCTGGCAAGTAAGAAAACAGTATATAAATCCTAAAAAACTTATTTCTTCGGGGTCAGGCCTTCTCCATTCCCACAGGCATCGCACAGTTTCTTAAGTAAGAACATGACACTTCTGTCATCATACTTTAAAAAGCTGCTGATAAAACCTGACAAGAGCAAACAATTATTATACAATGGTTTGTCTGGTATTTTTAAAAGAAAAGGCTCAAGTAGCTTATGTGCACCCATAAGGGGAAACATCGTATGTTTTCCATAATATAGGTTTGATAGATCTTAGACTAATCTGATAATGTTATCCTGCCCTCTACTGGCAGCAATATGTTCTCTCACTGAGATAACAGAGTAAAAAATCATTAGAACTCCATCACACATTCATTTATTAAACATTACCTTTTATATTTACTAAGACACAACATTGTCCTTTCACTACTAAAATATCAGGAGAATGCTTAAAGTAACCGTGAAGGGGAATAGTATTATCATAAGCCAAAAATGGAAGAGAGTATCTATTGTGCTGTACTTTGATATGTTCATTTCAATTTTGAACTCATATAGTTTAAATAAACTCTCCACCCATCCCTAGCAAGCCATGGAAAATAATATCTGGCAATATATTTATCTGTCAATGGGAATTATAGAAATTTTGGAGAACAAAAACAACTGTTATTCAAAGAAATCATGAGCAGTATGAAATATCACATCAGCCTAAAATATATTTGGAAAGGCATTCACACCTTTACACAAAAGCAAATAATATACATTTAGCCTACAGCATTTCCAGGGGTTGAAACAAGGAAACAAGGGTACTATGTGAGTTACAGTGTGATCCTCCAACATTTTGATGCCGTTGCTAGCCCATAGCACAAACAAAAATCCTGCTAAAGTAAACGAGACCCCAGATGCCAGCAACAGCTGCTGCCAATACTAATGGCTAGAGGATCACACCGATCATAATGTTAAAAAACAGAAAGTGTCATGAAATTAGCAATTTGGCCACTGTTACTGGCAGCTGGCAATCATGCTGGATTTCAGTTCAAAAACAGCTAATATAATTTACTAAATATGTGAAAGATGAGAGTTACAGAATTCCCAGGATCACAGGCTAAATCAATGCTTAGAACCATGCTTAATTTCTCATCACTTTCCAAATAATGCCATATGTTAAATCTTCATTTTCCTTATTTCAGTTTCATCACTTGCTATTGCTAGAGTTAGTTAAAATATCCGACGTGTTACATTTTGGCATGTCAGGTAAAATAGAGGCCTAGGGTCAATTCACCAAGGATTTAGGTTGGGTACAGCAAAACCTAAACTGAGCAGTGGTTTAAAGACAAACAAAATTCAGCTTCCCCAGCTCAGTCCTACATTATCACACATTCCAGTGCACGCCCTCAGATGGTTTATAAAGCAGAGATTCAGTTAATCAATTGTCCCCTGACCAGGCCAGTTCACATGTGCAAAAGACTTGGCCCTCTCCAGTCCTCAAAGCACTCCATTGGGCATTTTACACACACCTTAAAAGTTCCAGATTTTTCAATCTTATGGGTTTACAAGTCCACAAGTAAGTTCCAGATGCATTTTTCACCCACAGACTGCCCTGAGACAGTTCCTGGATGCTTCTTCACACAAACACTGCCCTGAGACAGTCTAAAGTAGCCGCAGCTGTAGACGTGAGGTGCTGCCATGGAAACCAAGTGACCACAGCTTACTGGAACAAAGCAGTTTACCAGGAGAACTTTTTACACACAAAAGTGTAATTAATTATTAATTATTATTATTATTATTCAGTTGAATTTAATACCCTGCCACTCTTGCCACTGGTGTCCCTGGGCGGCTTACAACATAAAATAATACAAAATACAATTTTGTAAAACATCAATAAAATCACAAAAACAGAAACAGAAACAACCATAGAAGTTTGTGTATAAAATCCACCCTAACACATCCCGCCCGCCCCGCCCCGCCACCCCCTCCCATTCCTCACCACAGAAAGCCTGGCGGAAAAGCCACGTCTTGCAATTACATCGGAAGGCTAGGAAATCCAGGCTGAGGCGAACCGCATCTGGGAGAGCATTCCAAAGCGACAGTGCAGCTGCTGAGAATGCCCTCCTATCTGTCCAGACCCACCAATAACGTGGGGCCTCTAGGAGGGCACCCCCAGATGATTGCAGGGGCTGCCCTGGAACCTGGGGTGTGAGGCGATCTTTCAGATAAGCGGGTCACATGCCATTTAGGGCTTTCCAGATCAAAACCAGCACCTTGAATCGGGCTCGGAACACAATTGGCAGCCAGTGCAGAGCCCAGAGCACAGGTGTTATGTGCTCCCTGTTACTCATCCCTATAAGGCGGTGAGCCACCACATTCTACACCAGCTGCAGTTCCAGACTATCACCAAGGGCAGCCCCACGTAGAGCGCATTACAGTAGTCCAGCCTTGAGGTAACAAACGCATAATGACAGTGGCGAGATCGGAGTGCAAGACATAAGGGCGGAGTATTTTCATCAGATGTAATTGACGGAAGGTGCCCCTGGCCACCGCTGACATCTGAAGATCCAGGCGCAGCTGTGGATCCATTAACACCCCCAGACTCCTCACAGGTGGTGCTAAAGGAGGACAAATGCCCCCAATAATGGGGGAGACACCCCCCTCCCTTAGGTAACTGACCCCACTAACCAACATCACCTCTGTCTTGTTGGGATTGAGCTTCAGCCGGTGCCGCCTCACCCAGGCCCCCACAGCCGCCAAACACCAGGACAGCAAGGAGATCGCCGGGCCTGAGTCCAATTAAAAAGACAAATACAGCTGGATATCATCCACATCTTGATGACATCGGACCCCCCCAGCTGTGAACAACTTACCCCAGCGGTTTCATATACATTAAACAGGAGCAGAGGCAAGATGGACCCCTGCGGTACTCCACATGGGAGGCCCCCTGGGGAAGACGTACAATCCCCGATTACCACCCACTGGGACCTATCCATCAAATAAGAATAGAACCATTGCAAAACAGTCCCATCCACTCCGGCCAAATCTCACAGGCGTGTCACCAACAACTCGTGGTTAACAGTGTCTAAAGCCGCTGACAGATCTAGAAGAACTAGAAGGGTCATACTGTAGTGAATTAATAGACTGATTGAAGCACCAATAGAATATTGTACACATCTGTAACTATTGAAAGGATGCTATGAGTTTCCTATATGCTTTATTTGCTTGCTATATGCTTTATAGTAACTTTAGTTTAGGAATATTGAAAATGAATATTATGAGGAAGATAGGCTGGCAGGAGGAGAGAGAAATATCCTGACAGGGATATATTCTTGTCATCTAGAAAGAGAGGCCTAGTAGTAAGAACTGTCCGTTCCCAGAACATGGCTGTACTTTAAAGTAAATAATAAACAAGAGAGAAGTTTACAAGAATAGATAAGAACCAAGCAATGCAATGAGGGAAAATGGTCTAGTCAGACAGAGAGACACCTTAGAGAAAGGGGCATGGGTAACTCATGGCCAAGGATCAGGCCTCCCATCTGGAGGGAGGGGTAGGCAGGATCCAACTGGTCAGTACATCCCATAATGGCAGTGACTAAGCAGAAAGTACCCCAGATCTGAACAACCAATGGAAGAGCTTTCCAGGCTTAGCACTGACAACCCCGCACTCTGGATAATCACAAGGCAGTCACTGGATAAAAAGGTCAGTCCTAGACAGGGAAGGTGCCTTGTATGGTACCCTCTGACCAGTTACTCAGGTAGCCACCAGTTGATAGATGCTTGACCCTTTCCGATGCTCTCAAAGGCTGTGAAAAGCCAGACTCCAGCAGCTAGGTTCCTAGATAGACCTTGATTGGGCCCCTGCCCTGCCTCCCCTCTCGAGACCAGACCCGAGACCTCTGATGCATCAGAACTCGTATGTATGTACTTATGTGTGTGTGCTTGCTGTTAGAGTAGGTGAAGGCTATTGATATATGCAAGTGTATTGGTGCTATATTACTTCTATATTCTCAGTTCTTTCTGTAATAAACATCTGTCTATTTGAAGGACTTTGCTATCTGTTTCATAGTGCCTTCTGCCCAGATCCCGTAATTGGGAGCTGCCTACCAGGGGTTTAAGTCCTGTCCCTGGTAGGATTGCTAGAGAACAGTCCCAATTCAAAACAGTGGTGGAGAAATGCGTGGGGGAGGGTATTGAGCTGCACAGAAGTAAAATTAAGGTCTGAAAAAGGGTATTGAGCTCATTGTACAGAAGTGAAGACTGACGTCTGAGAGCCACTGGGTGCACAGTATTCGACCTGTGTATCAGACTAGGTCTATAATACAGAAATGGTTGATGAACCAGCAGTATAGCACCGGGACATCAGGGTTGGCCATCTAATGACCAAGCACCACTGAAGATGTCGGGTTGGCCATCTAACGACCAAGCACCGTTGCCAGGTTACGCCTATACGGGGATCATTTTCAACCACACCTCTAGAAGATATGGCATATTTGCCAAATCACTGTCCTGTCTACCTTTGCTGACTGATCACCAGCAGCTGTACACAGAAAACAGCATACTTGAAATAAGACACCTTTGTAGTCTAAGTAAAATTAAAGTGCAGACTCAAAATTAAAGTGCAGGCCAAAGGGCGTGGCACTTTTGGGGTACTTTGGGGGACTGCAGGGGGTGGCAGGGGAGTATTGTATGTTGTGTGGGCTTTTGTTTATTTTTCAGGGCTAGGGTGGTAGGGTGGGGGAATTGGTAAGGGTGGGTTAAATGAGGGGGGTGGACCCAGGGACTCCCCCTGGTGAAAGCGGGGGGAGTACCGGGAGGGTTGGAGGG
>QEPC01008436.1:5401069-5416536 GCA_003113815.1 Sphenodon punctatus | reverse complement strand
GGCGGAACTGTAAGACCTGGCTGTTTGCCCAGGCCTTTGGGAGGGAGGGTGGGGAGGGATGATTTTAGTCACCCACCCATTTATTTATTATTTTTCTAGCCCTGTTTTATATAGTATATTTTATATTTAATATTTTAAAATGAATTTTAATGTTTTTATTGTTGACTGTTGGAAGCCGCCCCGAGCTGCGTTGCAGGAGGGGGTGGGGTATAAATTTGGAAAATAAATAAAATAAATAAATAAATTCATTATCCCACCCTATCTGAAGGGCTCAGGGTGGGTTACAACATATACAATCATTAACAAAACATACATGTAAATAAAAAACAGTGAGAATCTCTCATGCACCATTTTCTCAAACCCTGTCCCCGCCGCCAAATATCTGGTCAAAAGTCATTCTGAGCCCCAAAAGAAGATTGAGACATTGGAAGACCTAGCACCATTTTTAATGGCCTGTGTGACAACTTCCTCCCCAACACATCTCTGAGAAGTAAAAGCAAGATTAGCTGAGCAACCAAGATGGTGCATAAACTGTCGAATTGCATTGGCAAACCATCCTGAATGCATGCTAACCCAAGTCACATGAAGTTCACATGTTCACCAAATACGGAAACTAAGGTTGCTGTGATATAAACAGGGAACCAGAATATCTGGTTTAAAGGAGATGCCCGAGTAGTGTAATATAATAGACTGCTGTGTAAGCAGAGACCTCAAACTCCATGCGTTGGTTCAGGAAGAGAACTACAGACTGACCTTGTAACAGGGCACAATCCTCTGGGGCTGCGGGCCCTTTAAGAGGGTCTGAGAGGGCCAGCCCTAAAGGCTGTGTGCATGTATGCATCTGGGGAATTCAGCCCCTTGGCAAAGGCAGCCTGGGTTGGACACTAGCCCTGTAAAGGTTAATAGCCAGACTACAGCCGGGGAGCATGCCCAGTAAAAGCTTCAGGGCTGTTCAGAGCTCTAAGTGCTGGAGCATGCTCAGTAAGGCTCTGTAACCCTCTCTGAGTACGGAGACATGCTCAGTAAAGACCAGGTGGACTGAGCATGCTCAGGGCCTATAAAGGGTCTAGGCTCAGTTGAGAGGAGGGCAGCATAGGAGTAGGAGCTAGGGCTGTGAGCTCCCTACTCCAGGAAAGTAACCTTGGTTAAGGGCCAGCTTAGAGCAATGGGCCCATGCCCAGATGAAGGGCTAAGGTGGAGAACTAAGAGGGCTTTTGGGTCAAACCCTAGACATAGAGACCGTGTACACATATGGAGGCGTAGGCCTTGGCTGTGAGGGGTGGTAGGAGACCACGGGTGGGGGCCCTCAGTGGAACCCCACAGAGTGCACCCCCCCTACTTAGGGATACAGCCGGTTGAGGGCTGAATGGGCGTGGCAGCAGGATTGGCTAATTCCCCTAGCGACACCCCAGTGGCCCTGGGAACACCCCCTGCTACAGACCTCTTTCCCAGTGTTTTTTTACATTTTTTCTACTGCATATCCTGGTCCATTCTGATAACTTGAAGACCAAAAGCTTCTACAGCACCTGTAGGGTAACGTTACTGAGGGAAGATATTTGAAACAAATAAAACAGTTTTTTAACACAGTATGATCATTTTGGTGAAGTCCATGTTAGAACATTTGAAATGCTCAACCCTGGTACTGTCCATATATTAACATTAACCCCAAATTTCAATCGCTTTTATTGACAAGAAATTACATTTAGTTCCTGTGGATATAAATTTTGGGGCTAACTTGATTTCTTCCTTCCTTCTCACTGCTATAGGAAGAGAAAATGGCTTGCCAGAAATCAAATCAGCTATATGGAAGATCTAAATCTTCCTAAATGCCTATCTTTGGTCAGGGGCAGGACTAGCTCGAAAGCGAAGCTATATTTAAAATTTAAGAAAAAGGAGCAGGTTTTAAAAGACTCATTGAGGGACTCAGAGCCATGGGAGCTTATTAAAAAATAATCCCACATGACAAAATGTGGCTTTGGAGAAATCACTGACTTTAATTTCTGCATAAAAGGAATTGTAGTGCTTTCTTACCTTGGAGTGGCGTATTGTGCCTGACAGTTCCATATGCATACAGCAGGTCAAATCTCTGGCAAAGAGAGTTTACAGTGTGAACAGACAACACTGTGGGAGGAGGAGGCAAGCTAGAAAGAAAGTGTAAGCATATTGGTTAACTGGTTAAACCACAGATCTACCCGGAAAAGCTGCACCAAAAATATATTATTTTATTTTTATTTATTTTTTAAACATTTTTGAGTTCCCCCCCCCCCCATGCCTACGGCATCTCGGGGCGATGTACAATTTCATAAAAACATTCCATTAAAATATTTTTTAAACACCACAATAATTTAAAGCTAAAACAGGATTGGGAAACAGAATTAATAAAAATAGAAATAAAAATAAAAATAAAAGGTAGGGGAGAGCCAAAAGCCTAACCCCCCCCCCGTCCCGTCCCCTCCCCAAAGGCCTGGGCGAACAGCTAGGTTTTAAAAGCCCGCCGGAATGTCAGAAGGCTTGGGCCAGGCGAGCTTCCTCGGGGAGGGAATTCCAAAGATGCGACCCTGCCACCGAGAATGCCCTCTCCATTGTGGCTCCCCGCTTAACACGGGGGATCTCCAAGAAGGCACCCCCGGCAGACCAAAGGAGTCGCTCTGGGGCATGGAGGGTGAGGAGGTCCCTGAGGTACAAGGGGCCCAGACCGTGAAGGGCTTTATAGATCAACACCAATACCTTGAACCTGGCTCGGCACGCTATTGGCAGCCAGTGCAGAGACCGAAGTACAGGTGTTATATGCTCCCAATGACCCAACTGTCACGGGTGGGTTGAAGGTCCATACCCCCACTTTACCGGTTTGAGTGACTCAGTTTCCCTCGCGCACAGCCCATTTGAATCAGTTTTATCTCTCTGGCTGATTCAAGCCTGCCGCAGGGACAACCCCTTTGTCACTCAAGGGCCCGATCCTTCCCGTTTACAAACTCTTTACTCTCTGGGTTCGCAAGAACTTGAGAACTCTTGTTGCTCACTTGTGTTCCAATGTTAGACACAGACACTTCTTTATAAAGATAAGAAGCAAGTTTATTGATTACATAATCAAGATCGTTGATACAGAGTGGTTACTAGAAATCAAAGGTAAATATAACGAATTCCTGATCTATACTGGTTGAGTTCCTAAATAAGCATCTTACCCTATAAAGATCCATAAATTCTTCTCAGTCCTTGATGTAAGCGATTGGGTCTTCAGACTTAGAATTGCTAGAAAGCAAAGTCCTGTCTCTCAGTTCATGTCTTCCAGCCTAGCTTGCTGGCAAGATGCAGATGAGAGTCTCAAGGTGGCTCTGGGCAAGCAATAGCGAAGCTGACTTAATGGCCCTTGCTTAAGTATCTTTCATGGTCCCTTTGACTCGGGTTTCCCGCCTTGGAGAAATGTGAGGTCTGTCAGGTAAGCAACCCAGGCAAACATGAAGGTTGATATGCATTTCCACAGTCTGTCTGGCCAGGGTTCCCAAATACACATTCTTTTTATCTCTTTACATTTCCTGGAACTTGGTCACATGTCACAGCTCTGATTTGGGTTTTACAGTTCTGAATTGTAACATTACATACATGTGGAACCTTTTGCTTTACATATTTACCAGACTTGTAGTCTACATGTAGGCCTGTGTTACACGTGTGTGACCCTATGTTCCTCCGTGACACCGACCCCGTCAGGAGCCAGGCCGCCACATTCTGCACTAGCTGCAGCCTCTGGACTGGGAACAAGGGCAGCCCCACATAGAGCGCATTAAAGTAGTCCAGCCTTGAGGTGATGAAGGCATGGATGAGGAAGGCCAGATCCAGCCTGGAGATGTATGGATGCAGCCACCACACTAAATACAACTGGCAGGAGGCGGCCTTCGCCAACCCCTCCACCTGTCGATCCAGGTGGAGATCTGAGTCCAATATCACCCCCAGACTCCGAACCTGCTGAGCTATCGGAGGACAAACCCACCGAATCATGGGGGGCCGACACCTCCCTGGCCCTCCCCACCACCATCACCTCTGTCTTATCGGAGTTGAGCTTCAGTCTGCTCTGCCATATCCACCCCACCATGGCCTCCACACACTGGGATAGCAACGCGACAGCAGGGTTTGGGTCAGCTGAAAAAGAGAGGTACAGCTAAGTATCATCAGCATATTGGTGACATCGCATCCCGAACCCTCGCACGACCTCCCCCAAGGGCTGCATATATACGTTAAACAATAAAGGAGACAGGATAGAACCCTGTGGAATGCCGCAGGAGCAAGATGTTTCAGCTCCCAACACCACCCGCTGGCTTCTCCCCGAGAGGAATGAGCGGAACCATTCAAGAACAGTCCCACCCAGACCCCCAGGTCTCGCAGCCGTCTCAGCAGCAGCCCATGGTCCACGGTATCAAAAGCGGCCGAGAGATCTACCAGGATAAGAAATGTAGAACATCCTGCATCCATCTCCCAGCAGAGATCATCGACCAAGGCCACCAACGCTGTCTCAGTGCCAGAGCTGGGACGGAACCCAGATTGAAAAGGGTCTAGGAAACCGATGCCATCTATATGCACCTGGAGCTGGATCGCCACCGCCCGCTCAATAACCTTCCCTAAAAAGGGACGGTTAGAGACAGGTCGGTAACTGGCGCGTGCATCCACATCTAATGATGGGTTCTTCAGCAGGGGGCGCAGCACAGCCTCCTTGAGGCTGGGCGACCACCTCCCCTGCCGCAGGGACGCGTTAACCACTCTCGCCAGCACCATCCCCAATGTCATCCTGGAGACTTTCACCAACCAGGACGGGCAAGGATCAAGATCACAGACCCCAGCACATCCACCACATCAGCTGGCGTCACTTCCTGAAACTCCCCCCACAAAGTTGGACCAGACAGGGCCTCCACAACCTCGCACTCTTCACCTACTGCCCNTAAAAGGTAGGGGAGAGCCAAAAGCCTAACCCCCCCCCCGTCCCGTCCCCTCCCCAAAGGCCTGGGCGAACAGCTAGGTTTTAAAAGCCCGCCGGAATGTCAGAAGGCTTGGGCCAGGCGAGCTTCCTCGGGGAGGGAATTCCAAAGATGCGACCCTGCCACCGAGAATGCCCTCTCCATTGTGGCTCCCCGCTTAACACGGGGGATCTCCAAGAAGGCACCCCCGGCAGACCAAAGGAGTCGCTCTGGGGCATGGAGGGTGAGGAGGTCCCTGAGGTACAAGGGGCCCAGACCGTGAAGGGCTTTATAGATCAACACCAATACCTTGAACCTGGCTCGGCACGCTATTGGCAGCCAGTGCAGAGACCGAAGTACAGGTGTTATATGCTCCCAATGACCCAACTGTCACGGGTGGGTTGAAGGTCCATACCCCCACTTTACCGGTTTGAGTGACTCAGTTTCCCTCGCGCACAGCCCATTTGAATCAGTTTTATCTCTCTGGCTGATTCAAGCCTGCCGCAGGGACAACCCCTTTGTCACTCAAGGGCCCGATCCTTCCCGTTTACAAACTCTTTACTCTCTGGGTTCGCAAGAACTTGAGAACTCTTGTTGCTCACTTGTGTTCCAATGTTAGACACAGACACTTCTTTATAAAGATAAGAAGCAAGTTTATTGATTACATAATCAAGATCGTTGATACAGAGTGGTTACTAGAAATCAAAGGTAAATATAACGAATTCCTGATCTATACTGGTTGAGTTCCTAAATAAGCATCTTACCCTATAAAGATCCATAAATTCTTCTCAGTCCTTGATGTAAGCGATTGGGTCTTCAGACTTAGAATTGCTAGAAAGCAAAGTCCTGTCTCTCAGTTCATGTCTTCCAGCCTAGCTTGCTGGCAAGATGCAGATGAGAGTCTCAAGGTGGCTCTGGGCAAGCAATAGCGAAGCTGACTTAATGGCCCTTGCTTAAGTATCTTTCATGGTCCCTTTGACTCGGGTTTCCCGCCTTGGAGAAATGTGAGGTCTGTCAGGTAAGCAACCCAGGCAAACATGAAGGTTGATATGCATTTCCACAGTCTGTCTGGCCAGGGTTCCCAAATACACATTCTTTTTATCTCTTTACATTTCCTGGAACTTGGTCACATGTCACAGCTCTGATTTGGGTTTTACAGTTCTGAATTGTAACATTACATACATGTGGAACCTTTTGCTTTACATATTTACCAGACTTGTAGTCTACATGTAGGCCTGTGTTACACGTGTGTGACCCTATGTTCCTCCGTGACACCGACCCCGTCAGGAGCCAGGCCGCCACATTCTGCACTAGCTGCAGCCTCTGGACTGGGAACAAGGGCAGCCCCACATAGAGCGCATTAAAGTAGTCCAGCCTTGAGGTGATGAAGGCATGGATGAGGAAGGCCAGATCCAGCCTGGAGATGTATGGATGCAGCCACCACACTAAATACAACTGGCAGGAGGCGGCCTTCGCCAACCCCTCCACCTGTCGATCCAGGTGGAGATCTGAGTCCAATATCACCCCCAGACTCCGAACCTGCTGAGCTATCGGAGGACAAACCCACCGAATCATGGGGGGCCGACACCTCCCTGGCCCTCCCCACCACCATCACCTCTGTCTTATCGGAGTTGAGCTTCAGTCTGCTCTGCCATATCCACCCCACCATGGCCTCCACACACTGGGATAGCAACGCGACAGCAGGGTTTGGGTCAGCTGAAAAAGAGAGGTACAGCTAAGTATCATCAGCATATTGGTGACATCGCATCCCGAACCCTCGCACGACCTCCCCCAAGGGCTGCATATATACGTTAAACAATAAAGGAGACAGGATAGAACCCTGTGGAATGCCGCAGGACAAGCCGCAGGAGCAAGATGTTTCAGCTCCCAACACCACCCGCTGGCTTCTCCCCGAGAGGAATGAGCGGAACCATTCAAGAACAGTCCCACCCAGACCCCCAGAGGTCTCGCAGCCGTCTCAGCAGCAGCCCATGGTCCACGGTATCAAAAGCGGCCGAGAGATCTACCAGGATAAGAAATGTAGAACATCCTGCATCCATCTCCCAGCAGAGATCATCGACCAAGGCCACCAACGCTGTCTCAGTGCCAGAGCTGGGACGGAACCCAGATTGAAAAGGGTCTAGGAAACCGATGCCATCTATATGCACCTGGAGCTGGATCGCCACCGCCCGCTCAATAACCTTCCCTAAAAAGGGACGGTTAGAGACAGGTCGGTAACTGGCGCGTGCATCCACATCTAATGATGGGTTCTTCAGCAGGGGGCGCAGCACAGCCTCCTTGAGGCTGGGCGACCACCTCCCCTGCCGCAGGGACGCGTTAACCACTCTCGCCAGCACCATCCCCAATGTCATCCTGGAGACTTTCACCAACCAGGACGGGCAAGGATCAAGATCACAGACCCCAGCACATCCACCACATCAGCTGGCGTCACTTCCTGAAACTCCCCCCACAAAGTTGGACCAGACAGGGCCTCCACAACCTCGCACTCTTCACCTACTGCCCCCAACCCGGTGTCAAAGTCACTCTGAATCCAAGTGATCTTGTCTTCAAAGTAGGTGACAAACTCCTCACAGTGGGCCTGGGACAAGTCCCTGTCCAGGCAGAGGGAGGCCGGACTGACCAGCCCCCGCACCACCCGAAACAGCTCCGCTGGGCGTGACTGAAGGTATCAAAAGTTTACTGCATCTCAATTATTTGAATCAAATGCATTTTCTAGACAAAATGCTGCACAGAAAACAAAACCACTAGTTCTGCACAATCAGAACAATAACCTAAGTTCCTTTCATTAATCAAAAAGAAAAAGGTGGAGAAAGGAAGTTTCTTTCTACAGACCAAATTACAATTTCAGTGGCACACGAGAGCATAGTTTGGCCTTCAGTATCTTCTTTATTTATGATTTCTAAGTAACATGCAATGGCCACACTATTGCTTTAGGAACCAGAGATGTGTAAATGCAACCAGCTAGAGACTCAGGATATCTTAAGCAGCTGGGACCACCTAGATGCAATAGTGAGCAACAATCTGGCTGTGTGCACAGACGTGTGTACTGAACCCAGCAAAGTGTTATGAGAAGCGAGTTGGTTGCAGGGAGCCTTTCAGCAGCTGGAGTAGATACAGGCAGATAGTTACTCTCGTGTGTAGTGTAGTGTGGTGTGGGTGGCCCAGGTTCAAGTCTTGCCTTGGCCTGACACTCACTGGGTGACCTTGGGCCAGTTACAATATTCTCCCAGCCTAACCTACCTCACAGGGTTGTTCTGAGGATTAAAAGTTGTGTTAAACTGTTATATGTAAAGCACTTCGAGTGCCATGGCGGGCACTACATAAATAAATAAAATAAAATAAATAATAAAAAAGAAGGCCTTCACTCATTACAACAACACAACATGTTTTTTTGGTATCTCCCTAGAAACATGAATGTGTTTAATAAATTTGAAGAGAGAAAATGAGATATGATGGTGCATTAGTACATGCTGTCTGCCTGCCTGCTGTTTCAACAGACATACATCCACAGCAAATTGGAACTTGAATTGCCCTTCTGGTCTCAGCTAAAAATAATAATATATATTTTTATATAGCGGCCCCCTGCCATGGCACTCGGAACACTTTACATAGAATTAACAACTTTTTAATGCTGTAGATACAGGTGATCAATTAGTTATGCCTTAAAGCACAGTTTGGGATAACTCACATTCACCTTTGTAGACTGCTTGTATCAAACCTCTCTTTATTTTACACTGTTTATGAATTGCTTTCTTAGCAGAGGTTGGGGGTTAGGGAAAGGCAAAATCTTGTTATGGTTCCACTGACTACCTTTTGGCTGCAAGCTACTATAGAAAACCCTGTGGGCAGCCTTTTTTGTACCAATGGAAATTTACTTCTGGCACCTCTACTTTTTGAAGAGAGATAAATAGCCGACATCCCAGGCTATTTACACTTTAAAGCTAAATCAGGATCTTAAAGTCAACCTGGACCAGTTATCTCACCAGTAGCTATATGTGTGAAGGGAAAAAAACTTTCCTTTTCAGATCTCAAGGTGATTTTGCCAGCCTAGCAGGGGAAAATGAAGAAGCAGTAACATCTCCTAGCATTTTTACAAGTGTGTTGACAATTCTTATGATTTCATTACAAGTCGCATGGTATTAAGGCTACAATTCTAAACACATTTCATTGTGGCTCTACTAGCACAAGTGTATTTAAGGGTTGCAATCTTCATGTTTCTCTCAAAGGCCCAGTTACTGAAGTCATAAATGCTATCTTGAAAAAAATTAAAAATAAAAACTGCCCCAAAAATGGGGGTGGGGGGAATCAGTGCAAAGCCACATAGCAAGCAAGATCTTTCTCCTCCCCCCGCCCCCCATGACAAAGAACAGTGGCTGGTACTGGGGGCGGGGTGTGGCAGTTGGTCAGTCAGGGGCCATGGAACATAGCTCCCTCTCCCCTGGGGAGGGCTCCTTCCGGCCACTCCCCATAACACCAGGGGCGGTGCCCTTCGGTCGGGCCTGGAGGTTGGGATGGTGGGGTTGCCCAATGTGAGGTTTCTACTGGTGAAAGTTGTGAGGAGGCCTTCCTCTCCCCCCCGGTGAGAGAGGAGTTGAGCGGGAGGACTACCCCTAGTGGCAGCAGGGGATGGAAGGAAGGATGGTTTGATACTGATAGAGTGGGTATTGGGATGGGTTAGTAAGGCATATTGTTAGATGTTATTATTATTGAAATGTTAAATGGGAGGGTAGGGGTTTCTTGTGTATTCTGATATATTTGGTGTTGGGTTTCCCCTGCGTGGGATGAAACCCCTAATATTGTATTTATTATTGATGTGAGCCGCCTTGAGCCGACTTTGGTTGGGAGAGTGTGGGGTATAAATTAAAGATAAGATGAGATGAGATTATCTTTCACTTTCTCATATTTTTAAAATGGTATAGCAGAAAAACTTCAAGGCCTTGAATAGGGATTATTATTATTATTATTATTAACAAACATTTATATAGCGCCAGCAGTGTACCTGGCACTTTACAAAGTAATAAAATAGACAGGGTCCCTGCCCCTAGGGCTTACAATCTGAGAGACAGGAGCTGGGGGAGAGACTTAGGAAGGGGAACAGAGGGAGAGACAAGGGGTCTAACATTCATGAAGATGCGAGGTCTCAAGTGCACGTACTTGGCTTGGTTACGATGAGAATGACAGCAGGCAGGTCCATGTTGCAAGGATAAGGGTAAACCGATCGTAGGTATAGGAATAGTGGCTCAGCAGGATAAAGAGTCAGACAGAGCAGAGCGAAAGAGGTGAGTTTTAAGGAGAGATTTGAAGGTATGAAGGGAGGGGGCAAGGCGGATGTGGACAGGGAGGGAGTTCCAGGCATGGGGGGCAGCAAGTGAGAAGGGACGAAGGCGCTTAGGGGAGCAGGGAAGGCGTGGAAGGGTGAGAGAAGGGACAGAGGAGGAGCGAAGTGCACGGGCTGGAGTATGGAGGGCGATAAGTGCAGAGAGGTAGGGGGGAGCAAGGTTGTGAAGAGCTTTATAGGTGAAGACTAGGAGCTTGTGCAGGATTCGTTCAGGAAGGGGAAGCCAGTGAAGCGAAGAGAGGAGGGGCTGCACATGGTCGAAGCGACTGGCGAGGTAGATGACCCTGGCAGCAGAGTTTTGGACAGAGATGAGGGGAGAAAGGTGAGACCGGGGAAGGCCAGTGAGAAGGAGGTTACAGTAATCGAGGCGAGAGATGACCAGAGCATGAACAAGAGTTTTGGCAGACGAGACAGAGAGAAAAGGGCGAATCTTAGCAATGTTATGGAGGGAGAAGCGACAGGATTTAGCAACAGAGTCAATGTAGGGTTTAAAAGAAAGGGCTGAGTCAAAGATGAAGCCTAGGCTACGGGCTTGGGGGACAGGCAGGATGGTGACTCCATCAATAGTTATTGACAGTGAGGAAGGAGAGGAAGGATGAGGGGGGAAGATAAGGAGTTCAGTTTTAGCCATGTTGAGTTTGAGTTGACGTTGAGACATCCAGGTAGAGATGTCAGAGAGACAGTTGATGAGACGAGCTTGAACAGAGGGAGAGAGAGAGGGAGTAGAGAGATAGAGTTGAGTGTCATCAGCATAGAGGTGGTATTGGAAGCCATGGGAGGCAATGAGTTTGCCTAAGGATGAGGTATAGATCGAGAAGAGGAGAGGGCCAAGAACAGAGCCTTGAGGAACACCAACTGAGAGGGGGAAGGAGGAGGAGGCGGAGTTGGAGAGAGACACATTAAAGGAGCGGTCAGAGAGGTAGGAGGAGAACCAGTTATGGACAGAGCCACAAAAGCCAAGGGAGTGAAGGGAATCCAGCAAGAGTGAGTGGTCAACAGTATCGAAGGCAGCAGAGAGATCAAGGAGGACAAGAATGGAATAGAGACGTTTAGATTTAGCCACCAGAAGATCGTTGGTGATCTTAGCGAGAGCAGTTTCAGTAGAATGAAGGGGGCGGAAGCCAGATTGGAGGGGGTCAAGGGAGGAGTTGGAGGATAGGAAGTCAAGGCAGCGGGAGTAGACAACACGTTCAAGCAGCTTGGAAGCAAAAGGAAGGAGTGAGACAGGACGATAGCTAGAAGGGTCAGAGGGGTCAAGAGTGGACTTTTTGAGAATAGGAGAGACTGTGGCATGTTTGAAGGCAGAAGGGAAAGAGCCAGTAGAGAGGGAGAGGTTGATGATGTGCAGGAAGGAAGGGGCGACAGTGGGAGTAATGGAGGTGAGGAGGCGGGAAGGAATGGGATCAAGGGGGCAAGTGGAAGGGTTGGAGGAGGAGAGCAGAGAGGAGATTTCCTTAAGGGAGGCAGGGGAGAAGGAGGACATGAGAGAAGGAGGGGGAGGAGGGAGAGGGGTGGGAGTGGGAAGAGAGGAGTGGGAAGCGATGTCGAGGCGGATCTTGTCTATCTTGGAGGTGAAGAAGGAGGCAAGATCCTGAGCAGAAAGGGAAGAAGGAGGGGGAGGACAGGGAGGCTTGAGGAGGGAGTCAAAGGTAGAGAACAGGCGGCGAGGGTCCCGAGAACAGGACTCAATGCGGGAGGCATAGTAGTGTTGTCTAGCAAGGGAGATAGCAGAAGTAAGGGTGGAGAGACAGAATTTGAAGTGAAGGAAGTCAGCGTGAGAATGGGATTTGCACCAGAGTCGTTCAGCAGCACGAGTGCAAGAACGGAGGTGGCGGATACTAGGGGTGAGCCAAGGACGGGGGTTGTGGGAGAAGGCAGGGCGGGAAGAGAGAGGGGCATGGGAGTCAAGTGTGGAGGAGAGAGAGGCGTTGAGAGCAGAGACAGCGGAGTCAGGGGAGGAGGAAGAGAAGACTGTAGGAAGAAGGGGAGAGAGAGAGGAGGCAAAGTCCAGGGGATCAATAGCTTGAAGGTCACGGAAGGGGCGTAGAGAAGGGGAAGAGGAGGGGGGACAGTGGGAAATGTTGAAAGAGGCAAGGAAGTGGTCTGATATAGGATGAGGATCGAAGGAGAGATCAGCGACAGAGCAGTTCCTAGAGATGCTGAATTCATTCTATTATTTTAATAGTTTACTCTCTTCAAAATTTTGAGTACCAGGAGAGTTGCAACAGAGACAAAGTAGTAAGTGAGATCTTTTATTGGACCAACTCCAGTTGGTGGAGGTATGCAAGTTTTCAGACCTCATAGGGTCCTTTGTCAGGAGTTAGAACTGTAGACTGAGCAAAGCAGCAAGTTGAGTGAGTGAGTTGCAGACAGAGCATTACCCAAGCCTTGTAATCTGATCTGAGATTTATTTATCTATTTATTTATTTTCGTCAATTTATATCCCGCCCCTCCTGAGAACAGCTCGGGGCGGCTAACAATTTTAAAAGCATAAAAGTACAATAATAAAATATAACAATCATAATAATATAACAATTTTAAAATAGGGTTAGAACAAAAGAATAAAAAGAAAAATATATAAGGGTAGGGTAGAGTAAAAACTCCTAACCCACCCTCCTGAAAGACCTGGGGGAACAGTCAGGTTTTACAAGCCCGCCGAGGGCCAGGTGAGCTTCCTCCAGGAGGGAATTCCAAAGACGCAGCCCAGTCACCGAGAATGCCCTCTCCATTGTGGCCCCCCGCTTAACACAGGGGACCTCCAAGAAGGCACTCCTGGCAGACCAAAGGAGCCGCTCTGGGACACGGAGGGCGAGGCGGTCCCTGAGGTACGAGGGGCCCAGATCGTGAAGGGCCTTATAGATCAACACCAATACCTTGAACTTGGCTCGGCACGCTATCAGTGCAGTGCAGAGTCCAGAGCACAGGTGTTATGTGCTCCCGATGGCCCGTCCCCATCAGGAACCAGGCCGCCGCATTCTGCAGACTGCAGTAAATGGTATTATTACCTTATTTTTAATATCAAAGAAAAGCTAATAATGCCTTCTATGTTTCTGATTCTTCTGTTGGAGATATTAAAAGCCTAGTAGGTTAGTTTTTAATTTCTCCTTTTAGTCTTAATATATAGGGGGGGGGGGGGGAACTAAAGCATACATATATATATTCAATCTAGACGTTGTAATCTAGGCTCTAAATTGTAAAGTATGATATTAAATTATGCTTTAAAGGGAGTGGACAGAAAATATACGTGATCATTTATAACTAACGGCAAAACATCACATGGTGATTTTTTTCCCTGCTAGGCTGGCAAACTCACCCTTGAGCCCTTGACAAAACATCACAAACCCAAACCTGAGGTGGACAAAGATTATAACCAACTAGTGTCACCAAATAGGCACAGAGAAGAGGCAAAAGGAGAGACAAAGTCAAGAAATATGCAGGAATAATATGGATTCAGCCAGAAGACCAGCAGCAGTAGTGCCATGTTGGGATTGGGAGGCCTTTGAGCAGCAGTGGATCGTTGCAAACAGAGTTGCTGCTAATAACCCCTGACTCACCAGAAATGGCAGCCAGCGGGCCTCTTGTCGCGCTCACTGATAGGAGAGAGGCAAGGCAGGAAAAGCTGCTGTATCCCTGCTGCACCAAACGCTGCTGCAGCAGGAGCAAGTGCAGTGTGTGGTGACTGGGCCAGCAGGAAAAAAGAGCCAAGCCCGGTCCAGGTCACCCCTAGCAACTGGGTGTGCAGCCAACCAGGAGGCGGGCTGCAAGGACCCTCCCCAGCGGGGGGGGGGAGAGGGGCGGGTTTCTCCACCTGGCGGGAGACTCCCTCCTCATTCGGAGGCTGGAGCAGCAAGCCACATCCAGAAAGTGGCTGGTGCGGCAGCTGCCCCAAGTATCTCCGGGGCCTAAGAGGATGGCAGCTCCCCTTCCTCAATAGGATAACTGAGTGCTCAGGAATCCCCAGCAGGCACAGTCCAGCCCAGGCTTCAGCCAGCTGGAACAGAGCACGTTCCCTGTGGGGAAGCATAGGCCCAGGCACTGGCACTGGCCCAGGTATAAGCATGGACCCAAGCAGCATCACCTGGCAAGCCGCCAGGGGTGGCCCAGCACACTGTAAGCTGGAACCCAGGTCAAGGAAGCAGCGCGCCCCCACCGAACACCAGTATCAAGACCCCCCATTTTTGGTGGAATGGAACCTGGGTCCCAGATGCAGCTTTCCCCGCCCCTCTCCCTAGGGTTGCTGGGGGGGCTGGAGGGCTACAGACCCACTGGGGGGGGGGGGGCTGGCCATGGCAGCAGGATCAGACCCTGCCGGGGCTCACACCCTTCAGGAACTACCCGAGGGGGTGGGCAACGAATTTCACATCAAGCGATAAATTATAGGTCTCCAGAGCTGTCCAGGTCTGACAGGGTGCACTTGTCCCTGGAAGGTAACGACCGTTACTTGGCTGTGCTGAAAGCTAAGCTGCTGAACGTTTCGAGCTCGATTTAGGCATGGGTGGGGGTCGGGCCCATCTACGTTAAGCAGAGCGGCCCCTTAGAGGCAGGGGTCCAGTACCATTATATTGTTATAATAGATAAATAAGTAGTTGGTGGAGTCATCTCCTTAAGAGATGGGGAAGCAACGCCTGGCACAGAAGCAGGGCATGGCAAACGCCGGGATAGCCTCCCTGGGAAGGGTGTCTCAGAAGGAGAGCCGGTCCCCAATCTTTCGGCACCACATCCTTACTCCAGTCCAGAAAGGACACTGTCCCCTTCAGCATGGCCTATGGCTGGAGAGCAAAAGGAGGACACTAGTGTACAAAAGGGGGGCTGGCACTAGAGGGCACATCCAGGCCAAGTCCTGTTAGTTATAAGATATCCTGTTGTTTGGCTTAGGGTACTGGACCCAAAATTGTGATATTATTATTATTATAAACATTTATATAGCACCAGCCATGTACCTGGCACTGTACAGAACATAGAAATAGACGTGGTCCCTGCCTGTGGCTTACAATCTAAAAGACAAGGAGGGGGAGACAGGGAGAGGGGACAGTGGGAGAGACAGGGGAGAAGACAAACAAACATTCAGGCGGATGCGAAGTCTCAGGTGCGTGTGCTTGGCTTGGTTACAATCAGGTTGGTTGCAGCAGTCTGCAGAGGAGGGCAGACAGTAAGTATATGGGGAA
>QEPC01008436.1:5363802-5398835 GCA_003113815.1 Sphenodon punctatus | reverse complement strand
GGGGTTTTGGGGGCCGGACGGGGCGGGAAGAGAGGGGGCAAGAGAGTCAAGGGTTGAGGAGAGAGAGGTGTTGAGAGCGGAGATGGCAGAGTCATCTCTCTGGAGATGAGGAGGAGAAAACGGAGGGGAGGTGGGGGAATAGAGAGGAGGCAAACTCCATGGGGGTAATGGCCTCATATTGCGGAAGGGGTGCGGAGAGGAGGAGGAGGAGGGGGGTTGGTGGGAGAGGCTGAAGGAGGCGAGGAAGTGATCAGAATTATGGCAGGGATCAAAGGAGAGGTCAGCAACAGAGCAATTTCATGAGAAGATGAGGTAGAGGGAGTGGCCGTTGGTATGGGTGGGGGAACTGGTTCAGAGTCAGAGATCAAAGGAGGAGGTCAGGGAGAGAAAACGGGAGACAGAGGGCGTGGAAGGTGTGTCAATGTGAATGTTGAAATCACCAAGAATGAGAGCAGGGGTGTCATCAGAGAGGAAGAAGGTGAGCCAGGATTCAAAGTCTGGGAGAAAAGAGGAGAGGGAACCCGGGGGGCAGTAGATGACAGCAATACGAAGGTGTAGGGGGGAGTATAAACGCACAGAATGGGCCTCGAAGGAAGGGAAGGAGAGGGAGGGAGGAGGGGAAAGGGTTTGGAATTGACAGGAATTGGCAAGAGGAAACCCACATCACCCCCTGGCCCTCAGGACGGGGTCTGTGAGAGAACGAAAGGGCCCCCGAGCATAGAGTGGCTGGGGTAACAGAGTTGGAGGGTGAGATCCAGGTCTCTGTAAGAGCAAGGAGTTCAAAGTGGTGAGAGAGGAAGAGATCATGGATGAAGGGGGCTTTAGTCAAGGAAGAGCAGCAGTTCCAGAGGGAGCAGGAGAAAGGTAATTGGTTTGGGGGAAGGCATGGGATGTGGATGAGATTGGGGGATGTGGAGCGGCCGGGTTTGGGTCTCACACCAGCCTCACACCGGCCACAATGGGCTGTGGAGTGTCTGGGTGTGCAAGGTTTGGATGATGGGAGGTGGGGAGGGGGCTTACAGGGAATGGGCAAGGGGGGATGAGGGTGAGGAGGGGGAATGGGCATGGGTGAGAATAAGAGGTAGGTTGGTTGGAAAAAGGCCATTGGAGGAGGGAGAAGGAGGGGAGTCATCAGCAGGGTGAGAAGGAGAGGGGACATAGAGGGTGAGGAGGCGAGGGAGATATGGGGAGGCATCCTAGGTGGCAACAGTCCGGGCAGCAGAGTGGGTAACCTGGCCTGGGGGTGGCACGGGAGCGATTGCGCGATGTCTGGCAGATAGGCAATTTACCCCACCTAGCCTAATTCTGATTTTATGAAAGAGTGCGGCCGTTAAATTGAGTCCTTGTCTCTTTCCAGATGCGCCGACAATGATACTTGGACTATTACAACTAGAAAGAACAGAAGGACTGGGAAGAAAGGTGGGGTGTTGGCTCCCTGGTGCTGAGGCCAGGGAATCCTCCCCACCTGTAACCACTCTGCTATCCCTCCCCTTTCAGGTAACCATCAGCAGCGCCTACAAAGGGGAGCTGCCCTGAGGGCGTGCAAGGACTGGGAAGGAGGGTGGGGTGTTGGCTCTCTGGTGCTGAGGCCAGGGAATCCTCCCCACCTGTAACCACTCTGCTGTCCCTCCCCTTTCAAGTAACCATCAGCAGTGCCTACAAGGGGAGTTACCCTGAGGGAGGCGCCCTCTGGGCGGCAGCCAAAGGGCAAAGTGCCATTGATGGGCCGTTTGCGGGTGGAGGCGGTTACCATTGATACTTAGTATCCTTGCTCTGCAGAATGACCCTGCTCTACTGTAAAGCAACAGCCTTTGCCCCCTCCCCCCTACACGGGTGGGAGTAGGAGGCTAAGGATATTGAGTGACTGAGGGGTAGGGTCCTATAATATTTTTCAGGGGAATTGAGTGGTGTGTGGTGTGGGGGTACATGACCTCCTTCTGGTGGCAGGAGAGGGAGGTTGGCAGGTGGTGTGGAAGGGAACCCCTGGTGTGAGCATGGGTTCCTTCCTCCAGGGAGGAGGGTTGCCCGCCGGTGGCAGAGGCGAGTGGGGGGGGGGGTCCCTCTCGCCGGCCTGTCAGGGCAGCCTATGGAGGGTGGGTGTCTATCATGGCTCTCTGAGGAGGGGAGGGGTTCTGCAGCTATCGGGGTTGTTATGGATCGGGGGAGATATAGTCCAAAGGGGAAGTGTATTCCATCAGTGAGGAGGGAGCGGTGCCTTGTGCCCGTTCCCCTGTCAACCCCCCATGTGGATAGGTTGTGGGTCAAGGCCCAGGAGGCCCAAGATCTTGGTTTGGTGCTGCTGAACGCAAGGTTGGTTGTCAATAAATCATCTACCATCCGGGAGTTCATCCCGGAGTGGGACGCTGACCTCCTGCGTATTACAAAGACCTGGCTGGACAATGAATCGGGTCGTAGCTTGGCTGATTTTGTTCCAGCTGGATTCTCTGTACAGCATCAGCCTCGACTGGAGGGACGGGGGGGAGGGGAGGTGTAGACATTGTTATCAAGGATGCATTGTCTTTTAGGAGGTATCCAGTGCCAGCTCCACCAGGTGTTGAGGCCTCCATCTTGTGTTGGATTTGGCTGGGGGAAGATCAGGGGTACTGCTGGTGTACCGTGCACCCAATTGCCCGACGGCATCCCTACATGCTCTTGCTGATCTGGTGTCAGATGTGATCCTCTGGAGCCCTAGATTAGTGGTCCTGGGGGATTTTAACATCCACACTGACTGATCTTGGAGGAGCGAGGCATGAGTTCATGGCCTCCATGACAACCTATGGGCCTGTCCCAAATCATCTGTGGCCCCACACATGAGGAGGGACATACACTGGATTTGGTTTTCTGCACCGGCCTTGAGGCAGGGGGTCAGTTAGAAGAAGTCAGGAGGGTAAAGCCTTTGTCATGGTCTGACCATTACCTCCTTAAGGCATGCATCCTGGCGCATGTCAACCCCCGAAAGGGTGCAGGACCTATTAGATCGGTCCACCCCCAGAGACTTATAGAACTGGATTGGTTACAGAATGCTCTTGGGGAGTTTCCCCTAGACCTTGACACCCTCTCTGTCGATGATCTCGTAGCCTTCTGGAACACTTTGTTGGTTGAGACCACTGACAGAGTGGCTCCCAGGCATCCGCTGCCCTCCCAAGTCTCCCGCATGTCTCCTTGGTTTACTGAGGGCCTGAGATGTTTGAAGCAGGAGATCAGGCGATTAGAGCAATGGTGGCGCCGGCCCACGATGAGTATGATCAATCGCAGCATAAGAGTAGTTTAAAGGCCTATACTGTGACGGTGCAGGCAGCAAAGAAGCAGTTCTTTGCTGCCCTTATTGCATCTGCAAAGTCACATCCAGCGGAGCTTTTCCAGGTGGTGAAAGGCTTGGTCAGTCCTGCCTGCCTCCACCTGGACCTGGAGCAATCCAGTGACCGCTGTGACCGGTTTATCGAGTACTTTGTAGATAAGATCACTCGCATCCGCCACGATTTCGGTACCACAGTTATTGCAGAGGATCATCTTGGGGCTATGGATGCCCTGTCGTGTCCTGTTTTGTGGGATCAGTTTCAGATGGTGTTGCCTGCCGATGTGGAGTCCTTGTTGGGATCTGTCTGTGCCACCACTTGTGAGCAAGATCCATGCCCGTCCTGACTGGTGAAAGCCAGCCAGGAGACGTTATGGCCGTTGCTGGCTGGGGTGGTTAGTGCCTCCCTTCGGGAGGGCAAGGTGCCTGACTGCCTGAAGGAGGCTGTGGTTAGGCCCCTGCTCAAGAAACCATCTCTTGACACTGATGCTCCTGCCAGTTATCAGCTGGTCTCTAACCTCCCTTTTTAGGGAAGGTTATTGAACGGGCTGTGGCACAGCAGCTCCAGGAACATCTGGACCACACCAGTTTCCTTGATCCCTCCCAGTCTGGGTTTCGGCCTGGGTATGGTACGGAGACTGCATTGGTGGCTTTGGTGACAATCTCCATCTGGCATTGGACCAGGGTCGTCAGACCTTACTGGTCCTGCTAGACCTTTCGGCTGCATTCAACACTGTCGATCATGAGGTGTTGGCGACTCACCTGTGGGACTGTGCCGGGATTGGCAGGACAGTCTTGGACTGGTTTAATTCATTCCTGGCCAGGAGAACTCACCGGGTGGTCTTGGGGGAGTGTACGTCTTCCCCCCCCGGGACTTCACGTGTGGAGTCCCACAGGGTGCCAATCTGTCCCCCCTCTTGTTTAACATCTATATGCAGTCATTAGGGGAGTTCTTGAGAGGGTTTCAGGGCATGCAGTGTCATCAGTATGCTGATGACACTCAGCTCTACCTCTCCTTTTCCATTGACCCAGGCCATGCAGTCCCCCTATTTTCCCAGTGCCTGTCAGCTGTGGGGACTTATGAGCCATCTGCAATTGAATCCTGACAAGATGGAGGTGATGTTGGTGGGCGAGGGCTTGGGGAGCCTAGGGGTGGTGGAATCTCCTCTTATTGGGGGAGTTCACCCTCCCATGGTCTCTCAGGTGCGGAGTCTGGGTGTGCTCCTCGATTCGCCGCTCAGCCTGGAATCTCAGGTTGTGGCCGTGGAAGGGAGTGCGTTTCAGCAGTTACATCTTGTCCGGCGGCTTCGGACGTATTTCTCAGACTCCAACCTCGCCACTGTCATCCATGCCTTCATCACCTCAAGGCTGGATTACTGCAATGCACTCTACGTGAGGCTGCCCAAAAAGCTGGTCCGGAGGTTGCAGCTGGTGCAGAATGCCGCGGCCCGTCTCCTTACAGGGGTGAGTCGCAGGGAGCACATGACACCAGTGCTCCAGACTCTGCACTGGCTGCCTATAAAGCACCAAGCCAGGTTCAAGGTGCTGGTTTAAACCTTTAAATCCCTTCACGGCCTGGGCTCTACCTATCTGCAGGACCGCCTCACTCCCCATGTGCCCGTGCGACCCTTGAGATCTAGGGATGGGCGAACACGGTTCGGATGTTCAGAGTTCGGACCAAACTCGGTCTGTTTGGAAGTCCAAACTGAACGTCCGAACTGAACTCTCGAACGACCGAACAGTTCGGTCATGTTCAGATGAGTTCGGGGGCAGGAAAAACGTCTTTCCAGAGCCAAAAAGTAGGTTTTGGTTTCGATTTTGTTTCGGTTTCACTATTTTTGAATGTTCGGCCAAGTTCAGCCAAACTGAACTCGACTGAACCAAACCATCGAACCCGGACTCAGGTTTCGAACCGAACAACCAAACATCCGAACCGCGTTCTGTTCGCCCATCCCTATTGAGATCGTCCATGGGAGCCTTTTTGGAGGTTCCCCGGGCGAGGCGGGTGGCCACCGATGTTAGATCTTTTTCGGTGGCCGTCCCTGTGCTGTGGAACTCACTCCCGGAGGAGGCTTAGCTAGCTCCCACTCTCCTGTCATTTCGGCGTTTATGTAAGACCTGGCTGTTCCGCCAGGCCTTTGGTGAGGGGGGGAGGGTTTTGTTCCTCTGTATTGTATATTATTAATGGTTTAAAATTATTTTATTGTTTTTTTATTGTTTGTATATTGTTGTTTGCTGCCCCGGGCTGCCCTGTGGGCAGGAGGGGTGCGCTATACATTTTATATAAATAAATAAACAAAAATATACAATCGCTTTCTGACTCAAAAGCTTCTACTCACATTTTAGTGTCAAGCAATTATTTAATAGTAAAATGAGTCATGGTCAAATGAGGCCTAAGGAACACTTCAGGCAAAGTCATGTCTCTTCTTGCCAGAAATATCATATTTGCTTTGTAACAGCAACATTTTGGCAAAGAACAGATAGGCCTTCTGTACCGGTTCTGCCTAATGGAAACAGGATTGTTTGCACTTAAAGGATAAATGGCAATGTCTATTAAAGTATCATTTCCAATTTGGAGAGCTTTCACTGATTGGACATTTAAAAAGCCTAACAAGCTTGACATGCAAGACATGGCTGTTCTCCCAGGCCTTCGGAGGCGGGGAGGGGAGGGTGGGCTAAATTTTTGTATGGGAGTATTTTAAAATTGTTTTAAATATCTGGGTGGATTTTTATATTGTGATGCCCTGAGATGCCGTAGGCATAGGAGGCGGCATATAAATGGAATTAAATAAATAAATAAATTTATATAAGGCAAAATAATACTTTATATTGCCTGTCTGGAAAGGCCCTCAGGTCATCAATTTCTTTTATGAATAAGCTAATCCTCCCCGTGAAACTAGGAGCCAGAAAACTTTGCTCTTCTTAAACTAACCTAAGCCCATAAATATTAGATTTTAAAAATCCTATTCTCTAAGCTTTGCTTTCCACTTTTATTTTGGTCCAATTCTGCAGTTTTTGCTTCCATGCAAGTGTTGTCAGATTATAATCTATTCTATAACAGGTCTTTTAAGGCCAACAAGGAAACAATTGCATGCCCTCCAACACTTTTTGCCTGGAACAAGAATGGGTTTTGTTATCTTGTACCAGGACTCCCAGCGAGATAAGCTTTGTATCAGTTTCAGGAGACAAAGGGAGTCATTAACCTCTCATTGAGCCAGTAGGAGAAAGAGCTGTCACTCATTGGTGAGGGGCACCACAAGTTTGATATAAGCACTGCTATCAAAGACAAAGAAAGGTAACACCCAGGCAGGAGAGGTAGCTATGTGCCTGAGAGCAAGATGAAAACTTAAAATGGTAGGAAGGACATGAGTATGTTTGTGAGAGATGGTTCTTTAGCGTGCTGAAAGGAACTGTTACTGCTTCCATCTGTGATCCTCCAGGTGACTTTAAAACTAAAAAATTAGAGCCAAAGTCAATGAACCCTTTTGAGAAGGTTGATCTTTTAGTAGGCTGAGGTGTAACTCGAACCATCAACCCTGGACATGAAACATATGTATACAGAGACATCTTTTTTTTCCAAGCTCAGCCCCAAAGTTAGTAGTGGGCTATTACAAATTTTGCACATACAAGGGCCATATGTGCTTTTAAAACTGTATCCCATAAAGCAGGGATATTCAGCTTAAAATCAAATGAGAAAAATTAGTGACTCTCAACACCAGGCCGAACAGTTGCCCTGTCCCTGGACTCAAAAGTCCTCAACCCCTGACCCAAATTTAATTTGACTCCATTTAAATTGGTGAATTGCCAGATTTTCAGCAGACCCTCAGTTGCTAGCTTTGAGGATAAGATGTCCTATTTTTCTAACATGCAGTGACTACATGATAAAACAAAAAGGCGCTTAGTAGAGCAGAGAGGGAGGATGGTTTTATGGGTAAAGCTCTACAGGGCTCAGTGGCCAGAGAGTTCAACCCACATTGCAGAACACTTTTGAAAACATGGCCTGTACATGTGGAAGATGAGAGCTCACAGAAAAAACAATTCCTAACCTCAGTTGCTTATGGAGAGAACACCGCTTCCTTTCTCCCTAATCTCAAATGCAGCTTCAAAGCACTACTGTAGTACAAAACAATGCCAATACATTTCAGGTTTTAAGCAACCTAGTTTCTCATAGGTGAGAAGCTGTTTAGGAGATGATTTTCAAGATATAAACCAGTGAATTTTATCGACCATGGGGCCAATCCCATGCCTTGCGTGTGCAGCATGGTGCGTGCACATGCACACAAGCCTCGCTGTGCCACGCGAAAGCCCCACACAGCAGGTTTGGGATCGCAGCCAATGCAAAATTAACCTTTTTTAATGGAGAAAGATGATTATATGCTTCTTTCAGGAAGCCCTATACACTTCAATGACATCTAGGGAATACAGCATGGTGTATAAAAACAAAAGGAATGGTAGAAGCGGGAAAGGAACTCCAAGCACTTCACGACTACCCCCTCCCTCCCGCCCCCTCTCTTCAGTGCCACTCTACAAGAGACATGCAGAAATTTGCTGAAACATTCATATTCTAACAGAAAATGGCACAGCCTCCCCAAATCGCTAAGCTCCTTCCTACAAATTACTCCTGATACTAGGAAGGAATCCTCTTAAAGCCAATGCAATATGAGCAATTCAAGAGACTGCAATATTAGCAATACATGTGCAAACGTGCTCTCAACCACCAACACATAGCCATGGAACACCTTTCTACCACAGTTACTGTCATGCCTTTGTTAGCTGGTCTAGTGAGTGTTTCCCACTGTAATCTTAATAAGTGACAAAGTCCTGGCTCTTGTTGTACAGACTAAGTTCAATGAGAGTTTTGAATACAAGTTGGAGCCTATGATTTTAACTATTACCTTTTTCATTTATTAAATAATGTACTAGCTGACTGGCCATGACATTTTAACTATAAAAAGCAGCCCTGTTGCTTGAGGCCAACAGTGGAGCTTTTCACTCAAAGCTGTAGACAAAATGGTGAGCTCATGCACCATTTGAGGTTGGGCTGGCGAGCACTCTTCAGAAAGATGTAAGTGCTTTGACATTATTTATATCCCCAGCCGCCACTATACTACAAGGCTGTCAGAGCAGCAATAGTTGGCCAGAAAGAAGTCATTCACATGTTTGGCTACTACAAGTGTAAGAAAGCTACTAGGGATGTGCATGCGGGGCGGGAGGCAAATGTTGTGTTTCTGATATCTATTATGGTCTCAATGGCAATCTGAGTTTTCTTCTGTTTTACGTCTCACAATTTGGGGACCTGTTCGGATTACTGATGCATACCACCATTTGGGGGCCTTACAGGGGGCAATCCCAATGCAGGAAAGGCTACAGGACCTAGGTGAAGGAATTTTCCCTCAAAGGCTGCAATTGATCCTGGCAGCTTGAGGTTCTTCTTCTTCCCCATAGGGTTTCTGCCCTTTATCTGCAGATTGTGCCAGTAGACACATTAATGCCTCAGTTTGGTTGCTAGTAGTTTAGATTACAGTTAATATATAGAACCTATCGATAGATGGTGTGTCCAGCGATAAGAGCAAAATGCAAGGGGCAACAAAACACCAGGAGATGGTACCTATTGGTCAGCCTGGAGGACTGAGGTGGCCTATGGTTTTGTCCCTCTCCCCCATCTTTATGTGGGTGGAAAACATCACTATTTACAAAGCCGAAATGACCTACAAAAGGTTGACTCTTCCTTTTGTCAGGCATGAGGCCTATAAGCACCCAAGGCCTTGAACTGGCAGCCTCGAGGTTCTAAAGCAGTGCTTGACTCCACACCACCACAACATCTCTGGCCTTGACTTGGTCCTCTGACCGTCCCTGTAGCTTTCCTAAGTACATATGGTGGGTGGGCTGGCTGCAACAAAAAGTTAGGTAGAGCAACACTTCAGGTTTCCAGGTTCTAATGCTAAGCCCTGTTCCTTGCTCTCTGCCTTGACCTGTCTACCTCTACCTTCACCTGGAACCTGCTTGGCCACAGCTCCAGTTTCAACATGTTCTTGCCCGGGGCCGTGTTCCTGCCTCCCAGACTCTGCTTTAGTCCTTGATCTGGACCCTGCTTCCGCACCTGATTTGGATCCTGACCTGGCCTTTGCCCTAGACCAAATCCACTCCTATTTCTCAATCCTGGACCCACCTCCAGCCGTCATCCCACATCACAATGGTTTCCTGGAAAACCCAAGGGCAGAGAGTCTAAGCCAGAGGAGAAGCACAGAATTCATGGTCAATAACGTGTGGGGTTCAGAGGCTAGAAGGTTCGTCCAGGTGAAGTGTCTATCCAAGATGCAGCCAGACGTCAAGGTCAAAAAAGCCAGAAACCAGAAACTGCAATCAGTCTAAGGAGGGCAGGAAAAGTCAGACTGGAGATGGACTGGGTGTGCTGCAAAGACAGCTATATACCTGCAGCCATGGGTTGCTCTGACCTGTCTCAGAGCTCACCCAGAAAGTTTTGCCCCTGGTGATAGCTAATCAGAACATGAATCACACAGAGCCAATAAGAGATGGCTCTGGAATTGCTTGTGGACTCGACTAGTCATAAATTCTAGTCATCGGCCATTGGGGACTATAGTTAAATTCTTGCTTCATAATCCCAGAGGTCCCAGCTAGAAGTGCAGACTCCTTTTTCCTCTGAACCCACAGGGGTAACAGATGAAGGATCCTATGGATCTGGCACATTCCAGAGAAAGTCTGAGAGGGTTTCAAGCCCAGTTGGGAACATATGAAGTGGGGAAACAGAGGTAAGCTCCATATATGGCTCTGGGCAAGAAGTGAGTACTGAAACAAGGTAAATTGACTCTTAATAAAATATTGCTGCCTGTGTTTTATCACGTTTGTCTACTGGTGCAAGGAACAAAACTGTTTTCTTTTCATAAAAGGATAAAAACCAAGTGCTGTAAATAATACATAACTGATCACATACTACTTTTTTTCAAGAATGTTTGCATAAGTTGCAGCTTCCAACCCTCGATTAAAAACAAACACAGTTGCCTGAATTTTACACCCAAATTAAAAATTCCTCTAATTATCAGGTTTTTAAATTTAGATTAAAAGTGAGATTAAAAATTCCTCTAATTATAAGTTTAAAAATTTCCAATAACTGTCTTAACTACAATCCTTGGCATACTCCTGCCCTATACACACACTGTTAAAAAAATGAACACAAACAGAGTTAAAAACAAAACAAAATAGCACTTCACCACATCTTTCCCTTACACTTTTTCCTATTACAATACTGAAAAAATGATCAGATACTACATTCCAAATTGCATTTCTTGTTTACACTTTGGCACTTCCCATAAGGTAAGGTATGGCCCAAATTTGTCTGTGTCATGCACAGCAGACATAATTCTGAACACTAGAGCTGTCATTTAATCGGAAATCACAGGCAGCTTTTAAGAAAGCTCTCTTCTCCAGTATTCGCAAACATTCAGATGGTTCAGTTTGCAAACTGTGTTGTGAGAATTTTCCAATAGTCCAGAGCACTCTGACCTGTGAGCGTTATCAGGTTGACCTTAAGGTATTTCTAATTAGACTGAACATCCATTGGAAGCAAAGGGATCAGGGTCAGAAGACTTTTAATGGTAAATAGCATTCACGTCACATGGAAATGTCACATTTTCAAAGAAATTATAGCAGAAGAGTATTCTCCTGTCACTAAACGTTTCCCTAAATTTTACATTGATACCAAGCTAGCGATACACAGCATCACCAGCCAAAATGTATTATTTCTACTTTCTCACAAAGATGTCCCTTATGGATCACACAAATTCACGAAAAAACATGTACTGACTTAGGGAATCCATTCCATTAAATACACTGCTACATGCCAAGACTATCCTTGGTTAAAATGAACAGAAACAATGCTGGCTTTGAGAAATAAAACAAAGTTAGAGCTTACCGCTGGGCTTGTTTTTGCGATTCAGTCCTTCCCTTCACCTCTTCTTCCCCTGCATAACAGAACAAACTCTATTTATTTACAGTATCAAATCTCTTCCTGCTGTGAAGAACAACATTGTATCTCTCAGCACAACGAGTTTGGTGCATTATTTATAGCCCAATTTTAATTATTTAACTTTTCATAACCCACTGAGAAAAACATTACCTAAAAAGACAAGCAACTTAATTGTCCTAATTTTTTTCTTCTGAAGGCTCAGGAGGGGAAGGTTGAAGCTCTCAGGAACAAGGGGGAAACTAATGCAAAATCCCCAGCTAGAGATCCATATTGTTTAAAGAGTCGTTTATTATACTGATAGTATGAACTGACCACACACAAAAGTCAACATTTTAAAGTACCCTAAGAATTGCTATAGTAAAATAATTTCCCATCAGTCTGGGAGTTTCAAAACGCACTATACACATAGTTTAGACGTAGTCGCAAAGAGATGTGGGTTCTGTCCTTATGTAAACAGGCATTTGCACATACCCACAAAACAGAAAACTAGCCCATCTTCACCTTTTAAGGGGGAGAGGGGGACTTTTATTTGTGTGTGTGAGAGAGAGAGACAAACCATCGTATCATAGTGCCTGCAATACTAAATACTAATATATCTTTATTTTAATTTTCATGACCCTAAGAATGCACTAAGCCTATCTTTATATATTATGCATGTATGCAGTGATCGCAATCATAAAAATATAGGGCATTTTCACACAAGACACATTCCCCCCACCTACTATACATGTTACAGGGCACCCATAGGACAACACTGCAGCCCTCCAACATGTATAGTTGGGGTGGGGGTGGGGGTAGTGGGTTAAGAGTGTCTTGTGTGAAAATGCCCATAGTAAACTAAAGACTAATTAAGCTAAGCCTATCCATGGAACTAAGTAAAAGCCTATATGTTACCAGAATACTTTCCCCACTAACACCTGAAATTGCTGTTTGCTGAGATTCCTATGGCTGTTTTCACACGGACGGACCCACCCACCGTTGGGTGTTCTGGCAGATGCGCGTTGGGGAGGGGGGCATCCGTGGAAATGGGCCGGTGTGTGTGCTTCCGTTTAAATATCATGGGTGGTGGGTGTTCGTGCATGCACGCCCCTGGCGCACACCCATCTACACCCAGCACCTACCCATCTCCACCCACGGGGCCATCCGGAAAACTGGAGGAGGCCCCGTGGGTGGAGATGGGTGGAGGTGGGTCTGTGTCTGTGTAAAAGGGACACACACACACACACTTCACCTCTGACCACAGGCGGCAAACATAATTGTACTATTATTATTATAAGCTTTTATATAGCGCCAGCAATGAACCTGGTGCTTTACAGAGAATAAAATAGACACGGTCCCTGCCCGAGAGCTTATAATCTAAAGACAGGGGAAGGGGAGACAGGGAAGGGGGAACAGAGAGAGAGACAAGGGATGCAACATTCACGAGGATGCGAGAACTCAGGTACACGTTCTTGGCTTGGTTACAGTAAATTGGGAGTTTGCAGATAACAGGTGGGGGATAATTCTGGGTGCGGATGATTAGCAGGAGTTAGGAAGGGCAGAGAGGAAAAGGTGGGGTTTGAGGAGGGACTTGAAGGTGTGGAGGGTTGGGGAAAGGCGGACAAGGGCAGGGAGGGATTAGGGACGAAGGAGGTTGGGGATCAGGGGAGGCATGGGAGGGTGAGGGCGGGGATGGAAGAGGAGCGGAGTGCTCAAACAGGGGTTCGGAGGGAGATCAAGGCAGAGAGGTAGGGGGGAGCGAAGTTGTGAAGGGCTTTGTAGGTGAAGACAAGGAGCTTGTGCAGAATATGCTCAGGAAGGGGGAGCCAGTGGAGAGAGGAGAGGAAAGGCTGCACATGGTCAAAGCGACGGGCTAGGTGGATGATCCTGGAAGCAGATTTTTGAACAGAGATGAGGGAGGAAAGGTGAGAGCGGGGAAGGCCAGCGAGGAGGTTGCAATAGTCGAGGCATGAGATGACTAGGACATGGATGAGAGTTTTGGCAGAGGAGACAGACAGAAAAGGGCGGATCTTAGCAATGTTGTGGAGGGAGAAGCGGCAGGATTTGGCCATGGAGTCAATGTAGGGTTTGAATGTATCCCTCCTCTATGGTTGCACCTTCATCAGGGGCTAGAAGTGGGTGGATATGGCTCTCCCACTTCCCATTCCTGCTGCAACTGCTCCTGCTCCAACTGCTCCTGCTCCCTGTCACCAAGGGTCAACAAGGACATGAGCACCATGACTGTTGGCCTCAATCTGGGGAGGAGCCAATGGGTGGTGTTGGGGGAGGAAACATCGTGCCCCCGCGCTTTACCGTGTGGCGTTCCGCAGGGTTCGATCTTGCCTCCATTGTTGTTTAACATCTACATGCAGCCCTTGGGGGAGGTCGTGAGAGGATTCGGGGTGTGATGTCACCAGTATGCTGATGATACTCAGCTATACCTCTCCTTTTCTACTGACCCAGACCCTGCTATCTCGTTGCTTTCCTAATGTTTGGAGGCCGTGGCGGAGTGGATGCGGCTGAGCAGACTGAAGCTTAACCCCGACAAGACGGAGGTGATGTTGGTGGGGAGGGCGAAGGGGGTGGTGGCCCCCCTGGTTGGGGGGGTTCGCCCTCCTGTAGCCCTGCAGGTTCGGAGTCTGAATGCAGTGCTGCGACTGGAGCGGCAGGTGGAGGCGGTTGCTAAGGCTGCCTTCGGCCAGCTATATCTAGTGCGTAGGCTGCGTCCGTTTGTCTCCGGCCCGGACCTGTCCTCCCTCATCCATGCCTTCGTCACCTCGAGGCTCGACTACTGTAACGCGCTCTACGTGGGGCTTCCCTTGTTCCTGGTTCGGAGGCTGCAGCTGGTGCAGAATGCGGCGGCTCGTCTTCTTACGGGGATGGGCCGCCGGGAGCATATTACACCGGTGCTCCGAGCTCTGCACTGGCTGCCGATAGAGTGCCGAGCCAGGTTCAAGGTGTTGGTGATGATCTATAAAGCCCTACATGGTCTCGGCCCCTCTTACCTTAGGGACCGCCTCACCCTTCGCGCCCCAGAGCGGCTCCTGCAGTCCGCCGGGGGTGCCTTCCTGGGTCCCCCGTGTTAAGCGGGGGGCCACAATGGAGAGGGCATTCTTGGTGGTGGGGCCGCTGCTTTGGAACTCCCTTCCAGAGGAAGCTCGCCTGGCTCCTAGCCTATTAACATTCCGGCATAGTTGTAAGACCTGGCTGTTCGCCCGGGCCTTTGGGAGGGAGGGATAGGGGAATGTTTTTAGTTCCCCCACCTAGTGATATTTATACTGTCTTTTGCCCTGTTTTTATATGATGGTGGATTTTAAAAATGTTTTAGGATTTTATTGGAGGGGCGGGATAGAAGTTTATAAAATAAATAAATAAATAAATAAATAAATCTGGAGAGCCAGTCTATGTTTGTTGAGCCACTGAAGGGAAACAGAGTGCTCATGGAGGAAACGGAGGGCTCGGAGGACACGATTATAGAGGAGGTGGAGGAGAACGATAAGTTAATACACCTGTGCGGAGGACTGCATTTGCACAGCTGCATGGGAAAGGTTTTATTTATTCCTATCTACTTATTGGCTGTTGGTTTTTTCTTTACTGTGTTAACAGGTGGCCAGGCGAGTGCTGGGGAGCAACAGGATAGTCCCTGGGACACAGCAGCACCAAATGCAAACAGTATGCATGGGAAGTAGATGGGAAAGCACCATGTCAAGACCACGGGCTGGGTGTGGGGTAGAGGAACCATGGCAGGATGGCAGGCTTGGGTTGGGAGGTGGAAGTCAAAATGGTGGGCAGAGATGGAAAGACAAGGGTGCTAATGGCAGTGCTTCACTTCTCTACAGTGATCGTGGGAGGAGAACCTCTTGCTGGTCCGATCCCACAGCAATAACTTACTCAGGTACTTCCCACTTCCCTTAGTGCAGGAAGAGGGCTGTTACACTGGGCTGGATGGGCAGGTGGGTGATGAAACACTGGGACAGGAGAGTGAGTGAGGCAGTCTGAACTAATGGCTTTTCTTGTTGCCTTCCTACAGGTCTGCCAGCACAACAGGCACAGATGGAACACCACACCCATCCGTAAACACCCAGAGGAACCAGGACCTTCAGGTTCGCAACTGGTGGTGCAGGAAGGGTTTGGCAAGGTTGCTGCTCAGGGAGACATGATCCAGGATACCATTTGGAGTATGGACCAGAAGCATGGGCAGCCTGCCTGGACCGCTGGCAGGACAACAGGCACCAGGCCTGCCTCTGGCGGCAGTTGGCGCACTTGGACAGTGTGCTGGAGAAGGCAAGCAATGAGATGGGAGATCTGTTGTCTTCTTTATTATAGGTTTTACAAGTTATTACCTCCAACACCCAGAATTGTAAGTCAGTATGTTTAGGTCTCTCTCTTAGTTAACATTCAACTAAAGGAGCACCTTCCATCTTATTCTTTAAATTGCTTTTATACTTATACATGTGAAAACTTTGAATCAGAACAAATTTATAATGCCCTAAATTGATTGGGATCAGATTTAGTGTGTTTATTTGACTTATATTTATTATATAAATTTAACTTAACTTTAATAATTTATGATGATGATGATTATAAGCATTTGTATAGTGCCAGCTGTGTACCTGGTGCTTTACAGAACAATAAGATAGATGCGGTCGCTGCCTACAGCTTACAATCTAATAGACACGGAGGGGGGAGACAAGGAGAGGGGACATAGGGTGAAAACAGATATGACACTAACCACTCTTTAACCACCCTTGGTGGTTATTTATGCATGTTGCAGTGCTGTATTGGTGCCCTATGCAGCCCTGAAACATGCATAAATGACCACCAAGGGTGGTTAAAGGGTGGTTAGCGTCATGTCTGTTTTCACCCATAGTATGCCATGTTAATTTTACGTGCTGGATAAATATCTCAAAGGTTTTTCAATAGCCAAAAGTAGCTGAACTGAACTATTTAATTAGGGGGGGGAATCCAATGAAGCACACAACATTTAAAGCACACTTTAAATGTTTTATTCAAACAAATTCAAAGCTTTACTTGGAAATTATTTTTATTGGAATTGCTTGTAAATATTTTAAGACAGGACAACTCAATAGCATGCACTTCCCTTCAATTCTTTAAATTGTAAGAAGAAAAATTAAGGCAGTGCAAACGGTTACCAGACTAATTTTGGCATTACCAACACAGCATGCCCAAAGAGCTGTGCACGATATGCCACTTCAACAGAGTTTAGCTTTCACTGGGCACCTTCTGTTTCACTGTCACTGTCTGTAGAAGCGCTTACGCCACTCCTTAGTTCCGGTTCAGAATTTATTTATTTATAGTTTGTTACCCTGCCCCTCCTGCAGCTCGGGGCGGCTTAGAGCATAAAAATTATAAAATCCAATATCACAATATAAACAATTCAATAAAAGCCATAAACATGCAAAATAAATAAATAAATAAAATGGTCAACAGCGTGCAAGCTAAAACAAGACACAACCCCCCCCACCTAACCATCCCTCAACCTCTCCCCCCCACCCCCCAAATGCCTGACAGAAGAGCTATGTCTTACACGGACATCAGAACACTAGGAGGTCTGGGCCGAGGCAGACCCCCACTGGGAGCGAGTTCTACACCAGAGCAGCCGCCGAAAACACCCGCCTGTCAGTCCCCACCCGCCTATAGCACGGAACCTCCAGGAGCGGCCATGGGGCCCAGGAAGAATGAGGCAAATCTGATTCAGAACTGCTTGAGCCACGTTCTCTTTCACTAAAGGATGGTCTTACCTGCAACAACTCTATGGAAACTTATCACACTTCATCCTCTTCACTAGTTGTGCATGTTGTGACTAGGAAGTACACACTCACACACACACACGTTTCTTAGGATAGTCACCTGAAAAAAGGCTGGTATTGGTATCTACTCATTAAGCTACTAATTATAATCTGTAAGCTACACTGAGCATCTGGGAAGGATGGCATATCAATTTAAATAAAATAAATAAATAATTTTATGAAACAATGCATTTTTGAACTGGAAAATTTTCTGGAAAAATATAGCTGAAAATTTTCTGTGGAAAGTTTTCCATCCCGCATCACTGGTATGGAGGAAAGACACTGCTTGGTGATAGAATTTTTAAGATGGTTCTCTACTAGGAACTCCAACCTACAGTACACCAAAGTAATTCATTATTTAGATATTATTGTTAAGGAAGGAGACATAGGCATATACACCTGTTTATATTTTTAACAGTGACTGATCAAAACACTTAAGTATGGCAACTCTCATCCTTTTCATATTAGGAAAAACAGTTCTGCTATTTAGAAAACAACCTTTGATTGGTTTTAAAAGAACTAAAAATGTTTTTAAAACTTTGTTCACAGTGATTATTATTCCAGTTAAAAAGAGATAAATGACGATACTCCATGGAATACAACTAAACCAGTAGACCACTGTCCTTGTGGGAATGGAATATGTTGCTCCTAAATTTATTTATTTTTTAGAATTTTGCTACCCCGTCCCTCCTGCCACAGGCAGCTTGGGCTGGCTTACAGTTTTCAAAACAAACATTAAAACAGCAATTTAAGAACAACCAAAAGGAGGACAAAAAAAAAATAACCCCTACCCAACAACCCACCCCCTTACCCATCTCCCCCACCAAACACCTGGCAGAACAGCCAGGTCTTACAACTTCTCCGAAAAGAGGGGAGATCCGGGGCCAAACGGGCCTCCACTGGAAGGGAGTTCCACAGCCGTGGTGTGGCCACCAAGAATGCGCTCCCCTGCATGGCCCCCCAGAAGACTCAGGGGACCTCGAGCAGGGCAACCCCAGATGACCGCAGGGGTCAGTACAGCACCTGGGGAATAAGTCCCGCAGATAGGTAGGCTGTTTAGGGCTTTATAGGTCAAAACCAACACCTTGAATCGGGCCCAGAAAACCACTGGCAGCCAGTGCAGAGAGCGGGGCACTGGTGTAATATGCTCCCGGCGGCCCAGTCCTACCAGAAGATGGGTCACCGCATTCTGCACCAGCTTCAGTTTCTGAGCCGTCACCATGGGTAGTCCCACATAGAGCACATTACAATAGTCCAATCTGGAGGTGATGAAAGCATGGATGATGATGGCCAGGTCAGAGCCCGAGACAAACAGCCGAAGCCATCGCACCAGATGTAATTGGTGAAAAGTACTCCTCGCCACAGTCTACACCTGGACATGCAGGTGGAGCTGCGTGTTGAGGAGCACCCTCAGACTCCGTACCAGGGGTACCAATGGAGGGAAGACCCCGCCAATAACAGGAGCCACCATCTCCATCGCCTTACCCACCAACATCACCTCTGTCTTGTCGGGATTCAGCTTCAGTCTGTTAGTCCTCATCCAGTCCCCCACAGCCGTCAAACATCGAGTAAGCACCAAGACTGTTGAAAAAGAGAAATACAGCTGGGTGTCATCAGCATATTGATGACACCACATGTCGAACCTCCTAATCACATCACCGAGTGGCTGCATGTATACGTTGAACAGGAGAGGGAACAAAACCAAACCCTGCGGGACTCCACACAAGAGGTCTTGGTATGATGAAAAAGACTCCCCAAGAACCATTCGCTGCATTCTATCAGTCAGGAAAGATCAGAACCACTTAAGAACAGTCCTGCCCACCCCTGCAGAGTCCCACAGGCGTATCACCAACATTCCATGATCAACTGTATCAAACGCAGCCGAAAGTTCTAATAGAACTAACAGGGTTGAAAGACCCCAGTCCATTTCCTGGCATAGATCATCCACCAAAGCCACAAGTGCAGTCTTGGTGCCATACCCCGGACGAAATCCCAACTGAAAGGGTCCAGATTGCTCAATAAATATTGCTCAATAGAAATATGTTGCTCACTAAAAATTCATTCTTAAACAATTTACTACATATTCATCAGATTTTGCCATTAATGCAATCCACTGTTCTTGTAACAAATTATACATAGGTAAAACAATTAGAAAGACAAAGACACACATATATGAGCATAAAAGCAATATTAAGAATAAGGAAGGAAGGTGCTCCTTTAGTTGAACATTACATAACAGTGAACCCATTGATGGAGAGCTTCTTGCCCTATGGGAGGTTTGGACACTCCCAGAAGTAAAGGGCGCCGTGGCAACTGGGTCTGTTTTCCACCCCCACTGTATGATAATGCAGTAGAGGCTGAAGCAAGGGTAAAAAGAGCCATATGTTTGACTGTGGGTTTTATGCAAAACAGGAGGGATTTCCAACTCTGTGGCAGGCGAGACCCCAATAAAACTGTGTGCTGCTACCTGCCAGTGAGCTGTGAACTGTGCTATGAACAGTGGATGCGAGAACATGCAAAAACTGATTGCTTGGATTGATTGCTTTCGATTAAAATTTTTACTTTTACTTTTGATTTTCACTACAGGCGCTAATTAAAGTATGCAATTTGCTCAATAGCATTCTGTGCATAGCAAAAAGTTACTTCCTGCCACCAGGTGCTGGCACATGTAAACGCTGGTATGCACCTCCATGGGTGGGTGGGGATAGCAGGGGCTGGAATGCTTCCTGGAGTCATATGCCAGAAGAAACAGCTGGGGTGGGTTCCCATGGTTTGCCATGGCTGCGAGTCATGACAGGGGACAAGATACTGGAGCCAGCGTGGAAGAATGCCTGCCTGTGTAGTACGCTTGTCGGACTAAACCTGTAAGCAGAGGTGAATGGGGGCTGCCTACATGCACAAAAAATATACGCAGTGGCTGCCCATTTCGAAGGCTCTATAGCCCTTTTTACACGAGATACACCCACTCATGCCCACACAAGCCAAAACACAGGTTGCTCCATGCGGGGGCATGAATGGGGATGCAGGGACGATTAATGTCTTCCTGTGCGCGCACACACCCACACTGCCCCCACAGCGGTGCGCCCACAGACCACCCCAGATGTGGCCCATTTGAAAAGGGCCTACATATTAAACGTGAGCTGGGGCTGAGTGGAAGCTGCACTGGCTATCGTTTCATGTGTGAACACTCTTTGAAAATTAATACAGGCATGGAGTACCATATGGAAGTTGGATGCAGGGATGCACTGAAGAAGAGGATGGTCCAGATCACAGATCTGTCTTTCTCCTATCCTTGTGTGCATGCCCTCATCTCTCGTTCCTTACCTTGATCTCAGTCTTATAGTGCTTGGTGGTATGGACTAGATTGAAGGGCCAAATAAAAACTAGACATGGACCCGCATTTGGTCCCTGGACCTGAGGTTACCTACCCATACCTGATCTCTACTGTAAAACAGGAGAAGTTCCTGAACCAGGCCATAACTTCAGCCTAAGAACCAGCATACCTTTATTTTAAAGGGGGATGGGGTGGAGACTATCCAGCCCAGATTTAATTAAAGACTTCGGGTGATAACCTATGGTGTCCATTGGAGAGTTGTTTAGATGGTCAATTGAACTAGGAACAGTAGTACTGGTGCAAATTCTGTTTAAGTTAATAGGACTTGCACAGGCACCAAAGGCCAGTACCACACAAAATGAATAGAGGAACCGAGGAACACACTACCTATCAACTTAAGCAAAGCTCAGCAAGCTTCATTAAGGTAGATTATGTTTCTACTAGAGAAAAAAGAGTGCTTAAGACTTCACTTAGCTAACAGTTCAAGGTAGTAAACTTAACCACCTTTGTTATAGGTCCTTTTCACTCGAGATGCCCCCCCCCCCCGCCTCACCCACGTGGGAAACTAGGTGGTGAGGAGTGGGGGCATCCGTGTGACCACCGGTGCAGATGGGTGGAGGTGCATGCGTGCTCTCGTGCTCCACCCACCTACACCAATCCCCCACACATGGAGGCATTGGAGAAAATGGAGGTGCCTCTGTGTATGGAGATGGGTGGAGGTGGGTAGGCGTCCATGTAACGACTGCCCCACCCCCACCGCGGCCTCCACCCATCCCCCCCACACCACCGGCCCATTTGAAAAAGGCCATAGACCCAAGTCATAAGACAAAGACACCAAAAATAGTATTGTCTGATATTAATAATTTTTAACATTAAAAAATTAAGCAAATGACCATGAAATAAGAAATAATGTAGGAGAGGAACAGACAAGCTTATTTGGATTTTAAATGACGCTCAAATGTTATTATTAGGTTGCTGTACAAATATCACCAGAAATTCCTGCATTCTGATTGGCCTACATGCATTTCCTTTTATGAGGCGAGAATTTAAAAAGTAGCCTATGATAATGACATGATCAGCAACGAGAACAGATTATTTCCTTACATTTTTTTCGAAAGCACATTCATGTCTGTTTTCAGCACCTCTGGTTTGTCTCCACAGCCATGGCACGGAAGGGTTTGATATAGCAGATAATTTAATAGCCTATAGACGAACTAATATTTTACACATAGGTCACAGAAAAACTATTATAAAATGGATATTGACAGAGAGCGATTGTAGATGCTCTAACTTAATCTTAGAGCTTTGATGATCTCAAACCTCTTGAGCATCACTTCACAGTTTATGGTACAGTATCATCACAATCCCTCAAAAGAATTACAGCTTTGTAACTAATCTCTCCCTATCAGTTACATGATATGGAAACTGGGAAGTCCAAATACAAAGAGGCAATAGAATGAATGATTGCACTCAGGTCTTTTCCCCAACAATATTTGTAAGTCTGGGAGTGATAAATGGCACACGAGTTATAAACGGGCAACAAGGTCAGTGGAACTGAAAGCTGAGAGTTCAAAGAAAAGTCACAATTCTAGGGAGTTCAATAAAAGGCCACAGGCTCACATTGCACAATAATGGCCAAGGATGCTATATGACAATTACATTCACCAGTCTACTGCCTTTCATAACTATGGCACAAACTAGCACCATGCAACTAGTTGGCCTTATTTCTGTTAACAACCATATGCTCAACCTCCAAATGAGATGAGTTTTGGTCAAACAAAACTGCAGGAGTTTTTAACGACAGAAGTAATTTTAAAATTACTGGAGACCAGTGGTCTCAGAAGATGCTGAGTACCTATAAACTCATCACAATCCTCAGACCCCCTTCAATGGGACTACAGTGAGTGAAGTAAGTGGTTTGAAGGTGGCAAAGTAAATTTAAAAAGAACTGTAGGTTTTCAGCCCTTTTAGAAACGTGACATACATTTCTCTTTTATTATTATTGATCATTTATACAGCACCTTCAGTGTTAAACAATCCGTATCTAGTCCACCTTCACAACAGATCTGTCAGGCATGTCATTATTATTCCCATTTCATAGATGGGAAACTGAGGCTGAGAGACTGCATTCTCACTGGGCAAAACATGCCGCATTTGCCTCTGGGAAAAACTCTGCACAATTTTCCAGCTCTCTAACCTTCGCATGATCGGAGGTAAAGCTTTGCAGCTTTGCTTTCCCACCAAACTAAACACGTGCAACATTTGCCTGATGGAGTTTTTCCTAGATGCAAATGCTGTGCGTGTTTGCCCAGGGAGAAGGCGGTCATAATGACTTGGCCAAGGCCAGAAGTTCAGGATTTGAACCCTGGTTTCCTAGGTCCCAAGTCCAACATCTTAATACACTGAACTCAACTGGCTCTCTTTCTTGCTTCCCTATAAGTTTTCTGTGTTTAATAGCTTCTATTTAGAAATAGCATGTACTATCCTGGAGCCAACAACAGGCTTAAGATTTTAATCTTTCCAAAATTTTGAATAGGTACTGACTTAAGACTTTGGAGTGCTTAAGCATTGTGAATATATTTGTTAAATAATGTTGAAAATAAAACTCAAAACAGATATTGGTCAGGAAAGTTCATAAGTAAGATAGAAGCCATGAATAGATTCTCTTTTATCCAATGGTTCCAGAAACTTCTATCATGATTACTAGTGCTTGCACTTTCAGGATACTTTTAGAGTTTAATATTCCATGTCTTGTAATTAAATCTCAACAGTCTATTTAAAAAAAGGTGAAAAGACATGAGATCTCTGTTGCATAGAAACGCTTAACATGTGAAGGTAGTGAGCTTTTTATAAACTGAAAAAATGTGACAAATCAAAAGGAACCCAAATTTCATTATTTTAAAGCAAATCTTATATTTTAGGGGAGGTGGGGGAAGGTAGAATCTGTTTTTACATCTTAACACTTGAGGGTAGGCAACCTCGAAGTTTAGAAACGCTAAAGCTTTGCTGTCGTATGCCATACTGAAAAAGGCAGTTCATGATAAGTAGAGATGAACCCTACAAAATTTATAAAAGAGGAAGAAAAATGAGGTTAGCCTCATTTTGTAATAATTACAGTTCATCTTTAAAAGGTGCTGGAAGACTATAGCTAGAACCATTGACACAAGTAAATTTGTACACTGTTTGAGTTCCAGATCTGATTCCCATGTTTACCCAAGACCACATTGTGCCAGGAACTTCAGACCATTATTCAGCCATTAGGCGGCTGAATAATATCTTTGAACCACTGATGTTGATTTTTTCCTACATCTTGAAATTGTTACGAGGTAAGGGGTAAGGAGGGAAAACAAGGAAGGGAGAGGGGGTAGGGAAAGGGTTCGGGCAAGGTCCTCTCTCCGACGGAACAACTTGGTGTCGGTAACTCCCTCAGGGTCTTGTTTGGACTTTTCCTCCAAACTAGGGGACAACCTGACTCATCACAGAAACAGAGAGGCTGACAGGGGAAGCGGGGAACAAAGGGGGAGACACAGACAACAAGAATCTTCCTTATAAGTACCCTGGGGCCAGGACACCGTGCTCCGAGAGGTGAGGAAGGATGAAGGTCATGGTTCCTGCGGGGTGCTGAGACGGGGAAGGAGGGGGAGAAGACCGGTACGGGGGAGGAGAGGGCGTATATCCGGAGAGGTACAGTGAGAAGGTAGGGGAAACACGGGTGGCAGAGTGAAGGGGAAGGAAGGACGTTGCTTTGCTTCACACACAGTACAGGGATGGAGGCAGGGATCACCGAACAGGGGATACACAGGTAACAAAGACGACCAAGATAGACAATCACAGGGAACCTTTGGGAACGCCCCGCCCAACACAGCACGTGGCTGGTGGGGTGGCGTGCAGCACAGGGAGTGGAGCCTTGACCCCATCCCGGCCACAAACGCTACCAGGAACACTATAAAGTTGCCAGCTGGGCAGTACAACCCCGCTGGTAATCATGAGAGAGACTGTCCCCTGTCCCTGGTGCTTTGTGTGATTTACGTGTGAGCGAGAGAAAGAGAGAGTGATTGTCTTGTTGTTGTCTTTCAACAGGGAAACATGAAAGGAAGGATGGATGCAGAGGTGGACTGGGAGGGCCACAGTATAGGTGACTGCGTTTAACCTGTGGGTTATTGGAAAGGGTCCCGTGCATGTATCGTCCAGTTTGGCCGAAAGACGCACAGATGGATACTTTTTCCGCCGAACCCATACCAAGTTTCCTACCTGAAGAGTGGGCCCAGGGAGTCATCATCTGTTGGCTGCAGGCTTGTAGCATTGCCATGCTTTTATTAAACATTGCTGGGTGACTCGTTGTGCTGATTTGATAATGGTAATCAATGCCCCTGCCACAAGGACCATTGTGGGGGGCACATCTGGAAAACAGAGAGGGGGGTGAAAGCCATAGGAGACGTAAAAAGAGGAGTTCCCTAAGGAGGCATTGGGTCCGTTATTGTACGTGAACTCTGCAAGGGGAAGATGCTGCAGCCAGTCATCTTGGAGGTAAGTACATAAGCAATGGAGATATTGCTCTATATGTTGGTTTATTTGTTCCACTTGTCTGTTGACCTGGGGGTGGTAAACGATGGTGGGTCATAGTTTTACTCCTAGTTTATATCTCCAAAATTGAGATATAAACTGGGGCCCCCTGTCCGACACGATCTCGCGAGGTAACCCATGTAAACGTACCACTCCTTGGAGTAGAAGTTCCACTGTGACTTTGGCTGTAGGTAATCCGCTACAGGGGACAAAATGTCCCATTTTTGTAAAGTAGTACACCACCACAAGGATGGTATTGTATTCCCCTGATTTAGGTAAGCCCACAATAAAATCCATGGCAATCTTCTGCCATGGTCCCTTAGGAATATCGGTTAGTTGTAGCAACCCTATGGGTAACTGACGCGTTATTTTCGTGCGGGCGCACATGGAGCATCCTTGTACTTAGCGTTCTACTTCTCATCAGATTCCTGGCCACCAAAAGGAATGGAGGATGAGGGACAGTGTCCTCTGGTAACCCGGATGTCCCACCAATGGGGAATCATGGTGGGCCCCCTGTACTTGGGGGGAATGACTACCCATCCCTTGAAGTAATATAACCCCTGTTTTGGTTGTCATCCTTGTTGGGGGCCCTCTTTTTTACTTATGGTTTTCAGCGCCTGAAGCGAAGGGAAAGTGGCCGCAAATGCCATAGGAGGAAGAAGAGGTCCAGGGGGCTCCATGTTCTTCTCGTCCTTCACATAATATCGGGACAGTGCATCTTCCATTATATTTTGGGATCCTGGTCTATATTGGATCCTGAAACAGAATCGAGAGACAAAAAGTGCCCATCGGGCATGCTACGTGCTGGTGATGGGTGCTGTCTGCATGAAAGTTAAATTTTTATGATCTGTATAAACAAGGACAAGGTGTGGTCCACCTTCTAAGAAATGTCTCCACAATTTGAATGCCGCCTTGATTGTCACCAATTCCTTATCAAGGATAGTGTAGTTCCTTTCAGCAGCAGTTAGCTGATGGGAATAAAATGCGCAAGGCAATCGGAGTCCCGATGCTGCCCATCTGCAGCTACTCAGAGGAGTAGCGTCCCTCCGCACCTGTATCCGTGGGCGTGGTGTGATAGAAATACCAGTGAAGGTCGGGGGGGGGGAGGGGGCAACATAAATATGCCAATAGTTAAAAGGGCAAAGTGATTACCTGAGGGAGAAGGTCCCTAGACTGGTTAGTCTGAATTAAGGCCAAAAAATTGGAAATACTTGGGTATGCATAAGAAATATTAGCATAATTAACACCAAATAGTATGGTTTAAAAAGGCCTTGCAAAATAAATCTGATATACTTTTATGAACCTGTTGGATCAAGCTGAGGATGGAGCCAGCAAAGGACTCTAAAGTCTCCCAGTGGCCTACAGTACAAACATTGAATCTGCCAAAGTCTGAATGTCTTTTCGGTATTACTTTAAATGTGTGTGAAATGATGCCCAGGCAGCTCCTTTCCAACTTCCATGCGCTCTTTCTGCTCACAATAAGGCCAATATTTTTTTTAAACAGGCTACCAATATTTGGAAGCTTCCCACTACAGTCAAAGGCCTCCCTGACAATTTGTCTTACCCCATTATACAAAATAGATAAAGCTCTTGCTGGTTACTTCTTTGAACCTGGGGACTGGGTTAGGGAGGGAAGGGCTGACCCCCTTGGTGTGAGGGAGGGGTGCAGCCCTTTGAGAAGGAGGGATCCTCCAGTGGCAGAGGAGGATGGGGGCTGTTTCAGGGGGTGAGGATCTCCCTCGGGGGGCTGGCGGGACAGCCTCAGGGGGCGGGGTCTGCAGTCATATGGGTAGTTCTGGACCGGGGGAATTATGGTTCTTCTGGGAGGCGGGTTCGACCTGTGAGACTGGCCCCCAGGCAGGTGGTAAGGTGATTGGGGTTCAGAGGGTCCAAGGTCTTGGCTTGATACTGATAAATGCGAGGTTGGTGGCTAACAAGTTAACTGCGGTCCGGGAGTTGATCCTGGACCACGCAGCCGATCTTGCATGTGTCATGGAGACCTGGCTGGACAATGAATCAGGGCCTATATTGGCTGATCTTATTCTGGCTGGGTACTCTGTGCAGCATCAGCTGCGACTGGAGGGATGGGGGGGGGGGGNGGGGGGGGCAGTGTAGCTGTTATTTTTAAGGATATCTGGTCTGTGAGGAGATTCCCTGTGCGATCTGTTGTGGGTATAAAGGGTTTCCATCTGGGGTTGGATTTGACTGGAGACAGAGTGGGGATACTTTTGCTATACCGTGCACCCACCTGTACAGCAGCCTCCCTGCACATGCTGACCGAGCTGTGTTGGAGGTGATCTTGCGGTCCCCCAGGATGATAGTTCTGGGGGACTTCAATATCCATGCCGACACCAGTCTTGGAGGGGCGGAGCATGAGTTCATGGCCTCCATGGGAACCATGGGCCTGTCTCAGAGCGCGGTGGGCCCCACACATGTTGGAGGACAAACCCTGCACATGATATTTTGCACAGGCCTTGGGGCGGGGGATCCATTGGCGGGGGAGGTATCAAGAGTGCTCTTGTCATGGACGGATCATTATCTCCTCTGGGCAGATATCCTGGCACATGTCGGCCCCCGGGAGGGTGTGGAACCAGTTAGGTTGGTTTGCCCCCGAAGGCTTATGGAACCTGAAAGGTTCCAGATAGCTCTGTAGTGGATGCTTCCTCTGACCTCGATGGCCACTCACTCAATGACCTCATGTCTAGGTGGAATACCGTGCTAATGGAGGCCATCGACTGTGTGGCTCCCAGGCATCCACTCCCAAATTGCCAACAATGCAGTTCCCCGTGGTATACCAGGGAGCTGCAGCAGATGAAGCAGGAATGGCAGCAGTTATGACGTTGGTGTCATTCGCGTACTGAAGTTGACCAGTTGCGGCATAGATTCTGGTTACGTACCTATGCCGTTGCGGTGCAGACAGCAAAGAAGGTTTTCTTTGCTGCTCTCATTGCATCCGCTAAGTCCTGCCTGGCTGAGCTGTTCTGGGTGGTAAGGGGGCTGGTCAGTCCGACCTCCCTCTGCCTGGACGTAGAACCATCAAATGCTCGCTGTGATTTGTTTGCAGGCTTTTTTGCGGATAAAATCGTTCAAATTCACCACAGTTTTGATGTGACTTTTCCAGCAGGTAACAGGTCAGAGGCAGTAGAAGCTCCTTCTCGTCCTGTTTTATGGGATGAGTTTTGGGTGGTGTTGCCCTCAGATGCAGGGGATGCTCTTAGGACAGTTTGAACCACCTATTGTGAACTAGATCCATGCCTGTCCTGGCTGGTGAAGGCTAGCTGGGAGACATTGGGACCCTTGCTGGTGGGGATAGACAATGTCTCCCTTGGGGAGGGCAGGGTGCCAGGCTGTCTTAAGGAGGCAGTGGTGCGGCCCCTGTTCAAGAAACCATCTTTGGAAGTTGACACCCTTGGCAGTTATCAGCCAGTCTCTAACCTTCCCTATAAGGAAGGTTACTGAACGGGTGGTGGCTCAGCAGTTTCAGGGGCGTTTGGACCAGGTTAACTTTCTTGATCCCTCACAGTCGGGCTTTCGTCCGGGTTATGGCATGGACACTGTGCTTCTGGCCTTGGACGACGACCTCTCCCGTGAGTTGGACCGGGGTCATTCGACCCTGCTGATCCTATTAGCTCTCTTGGCTGCATTTGATACCGTTGATCATGAGTTGTTGGTGACTCGGCTGCGGGACCGGGCAGGGATTGATGGGACTGTTCTTGAATGGTTCCACTCTTTCCTGGCTGTGAGAACCCAGCGTGTGGTGCTGAGGGAGTTTTCATCTTCCCCCCGGGGCCTCACATGTGGAGTACCACAGGGTTCCATCTTATCCCCTCTCTTGTTCAATGTGTACATGCAGCCTCTGGGAGAGGTTGTTAGGGAGTATGGAGTGAGATGTCAGCAATATGCTATTGACACCAAGCTATATCTCTCATTTTCCTCCAACTCAGGCCCGGTAGTCTCGGTGCTTACCTGGTGTTTGTCCGATGTAGGGATTGGATGAGGGCGAGTCGCCTGAGACTTAATCTTAACAAGACAAAGGTGATGGTTGTGGGGAGGGCCGATGGAATGGTGGCCCTCCCCTGGTTTCTCAGGTCCGGAGTCTGAGGGTGCTCCTGGACCCACAGCTCTGCCTGGATGCCCAGGTGGCAGTTATGGTGAAGGGAGCATTTTGCCAGTTATGCCTGGTGCGTCAACTTAGGCTGTATGTCTCAAACTCGGATCTGGCCACAGTCATCCATGATTTTATTACCTCAAGACTGGATTACTGCAACGCACTCTATGTGGGGCTACCCTTGGTGTTGGTTCAGAAGCTGGAGCTGGTGCAGAATGCGGCGGCCCGTCTCTTGACCGGGATGGGCCAATGCAAGCATATCCCACCAGTGCTTTGCTTTCTGCACTGGGTGCTGGTAGGCTTCTGGGCCCAATTCAAGGTGTTGGTGTTGGTGTTGACCTTTAAAGCCCTAAATGGCTTGGGCCCCACCTATTTACAGGACCGCCTCACCCGCCGGGTCCTGGAGCGGCCCCTGCAGTCAGCTGGGGGCACAGTCCTTGAGGTCCCCAGGGTTTCCCGGGTGTCCACTATGAGGAGGGCGTTCTCCATGGCTGCACCGCAGCTGTGGAACTCCCTCCCATTGGAGATCCACTTGGCTGCTGGCCTCCCCTCTTTCCACAGACAATGTAAGACCTGGCTGTTTCACCAGGCCTTTCCTGGGGGTCCCGCCAAGTCTCCAAGTCCATCTGATCCATGAATAAGTTTAAAATAGCAACATGCATATGAAGAGTACAGGTATAAAATATGGGCTCAATTGTGGGAAACCCCTGCCTGAGAGTGGTCTTCTTTTGATACAGGGACCTCCCCTCCCACCCTGAGCTAACCCATGAACAACAATATATTTATTTATTTAATTAAATTTCTCTCTCATAATTATATTATATTATTATAAACCCCTTCAATGAGACTACAGCCGAGTAAGTGGTTTAAAGGCGGAAGAGTAAATTAAGCAAGAACTGTAGATTTTCAGTCCTTTTAGAAACCATGTGGCACACATTTCTCTTTTATTTTTATTATTATTATTAATCATTTATATAGATTCCCTACACATTGAAATTTCCATTATCTTCCCCTTCATCTCTCCATACCTGTCTCTCACTCATTCCCTTGCTCTCACCTTTTCCCTCACTTTCTTCCTTGCCACTACCACCAATATCTGTTGTAGTGCCAATGCCACTTTTGAACCTCTGAAGAAAATGAAGGTATCCAGGCCAACAACACCCAGCAACATTAAATCTGATTGGTGGTTCAGAAATCAGTAGGAATGGGCGAACACGGTTCGGAAGTTCAGAATTCGACCGAACTTGATCTGTTTGGTCGACCGAACCAAACCGAATTTCCAAACTCGAATTTCAAACCGAACTGAACCGAATTTCTGAACTCCATTCTGTTCGCCCATCCCTAGTGGCAACAAACACAAAAAACCCTGGTTTTGAATGGCCGAACTTGGTTCGGAAGTTCGGAATTCGACCGAACTTGATCTGTTCGGTCAACCGAAGCGAACTTCTGAACCGAATTCAAATTTTAAACCGAATCGAACCGAACCAAATTTCCGAACTCAAATTTTACACCAAACTGAATTTCTGAACTCCGTTCTGTTCTCCCATCCCTAGAAATCAGGTTGCTGCAACTAGCAAACCTGCTGCAATGGGGAGAAGAGGTGCAATTTTAAAGACAGGACATCTCCACCATACCCTCCCCCTGCCTCAAGTCAATAAGGCTGCTGTCTTTAGGATTCCATCTTATATGCTGCTGAAGTAGGAAGTTGGGTAGATAATGTTCCAGGATACTCCAGGTGAGAAAAGGTGAAGTTGTGCTTGAAGAGAAAGAGCTCAGCCTACTAACAATGCCTCTGCCACAGACTTCTTAGTGATTCTGTTCAAGTCGCTTTGTGTGTGAACCACATGACATGCCAAATGCCCAATTTTCACAAGCACTCAAAAGAGCATGTCAAAATATCTTCTTTTCATATAATTTCAAGAATAACTTTTTTATTTTGAAAAATTTTAAACAAGTATTTTAAAAATATTTCTGAAGTTTGCTGAGACACAAAACAAAGCAGATTTTTAAAAAAATGTCATGAAAATGTTCAGTTCTTTAAAAAAGCAAAATGTTTTATGAAATGTCTAGAGGCACTTTTCCAATGAAAAATATGTTGATTGGAAGATGTCTAATCTAGTTGTGGGTGTTCACTTCACTCTGGGAATTCCTATTTTGGGAATGCTTTGCTTAATAACTTTATTATATTTTAATATGATTACAGTAACTGCCACACAACTCCCTAGTTAGTTAGTTAGTTACTGTAAAAGGTTTGAATAAACATTTTGTTTCTAAATCTGTCTATTTTGTGTGTGTGTGTGTGTGTGTGTGTGTGTGTGTGTGTGTGTGTGTGTATGAGAGAGAGAGAGAGAGAGTGAGTGTGAGAGAGAGAGAGAGTGTGAGTGTGAGAGAGAGAGAGAAAGAGAGAAAATGCTCAAAGTGTTTTAAATTTGCTTAAATATTAGTCTTATCTTCCCAGCAAGGAGTTCATACTTTCAAGGTACTGTTTTACCCTAGAAGGCAAAATTATGAACTTGGAGAATATATTTCTGCCTAATATTGAGGGTTAACGATGGTTTTGCAAGATAAACAGCAAATGCATACAACCTGGCCAGGTTAAAAAACAAAACAAAAAAACCCAAACTCAAAATCCCCCTCCTTACAGTTCACATTAAAAGTCTACAACTCCTCTACTACAACGGAAATCATACCGAAACACTCATGTGGAAGGCCATGAACTTTACCATCCATTGTGGGAATATCAATCAAAAAACAATTTCGCAGTTCAAATGGATAAATCTCATTTACTACTTTCTAAAGTGACCGCCACTTGTAACCTTAGAGCAACTGCAACATTCGTCCTCCTAATGTCAGCATTAGAAAGGAAGATGTACTATACTGCCCAGTTCATTTGGCAGCATAGAAGTATTTAATCTACAGGACAGTAACTCCCATTCTCTTGTCTCCGGAATACTCAATACTACTCAGATAAAGGAATAGTTTAATTCTGCTAACTGTTTACAGCTTTCATATGTTTGAGTTTTGTTTTAAGTTTGCTTTTTTTGCTTAATTAAATGAACAGTGATATATGGTCATAGCCATATAAGGTTAACGATCAACAACCAAAGACGGATTTCTGGTCTGAAAGCCTGCTATGTTAGCCCAATTAATTTGCAAAGCAAACCACTACAGAAGAGAAGTACAATTATTTTTGGACTCGGACCTGGAGTTGTTTCCCAGTATTGCAAATCCTTGCCCCCCCAGTTTGTTTCTTTGTTTCATTCAAAAATAGACTACAATTCATTATTCACAATGCTTTCTGGTAGGTCTACAAGAAAGCCCCAAACCCCAGCTGATTAAAAACCTTGCTGTAAGGTTACTGAGAGGAACAGAATGAGGTCAGCACATTATACTGGTTTTGTCTCTTACACTGGCTCCCAGGCAAATCTTCAGCATTTTCCTTGTTATTTATAACGACATCAAGCAGTCTTTGCTTTTATTATGTTAGTGATTTATTCTTGCTATATGCAGATCTGGTGATTCTTTAGGTGCTGGTGAATTAGACATTCTAACAATCGGACTGAAATCTAAACGAAATAACCTTGGTTAATTAACCTTATAAAGTCCTTTCTCCTTTGCTGTTTGCAAAGTTGATTTTACCATGTGATCTACTAAGATTAACGTACTACCACTTACATTAGACTGGTTCTTTTAACCTAATTTTATCACAGCACCAAAAAAAAAAAAGAAATAAAAAGAGGAAAATTACAGTGAACTTCTTAAAAAATTAATAGTAGTCAAGCCTAGGGGTGGTCAAAAGCTTGTTAAAACAATAAATTTGTAGGGAACTATAAAAGTTAGTTCAGGAACATGACCTGATAAAGGAAAAACCATTTAAAATAAAATGTGTTACCAGTCAGCTCAAATATAGTTCATAAAGCAATAGAACCCGCTTAAATTAAGAACTGCTCTGGAAAGTGATGTTCTGATTCAACAACGTTGTTCATTTAAGAAGAATGTCCATTTAGGTTTGTCTTGCTATAGGACCCAGCTTAGAGAAGAGAGATTTCCTGCAATTCTGTCTGCTTGCTGTCTCAGGGCAGCTCACTCATAAATCATTCCCCTCATGGCACGCACGCACATGTAGGTGCACGCACACTTGTGGAGTCTTGGAGGAGCCAACAGGGAGCACAGTCCCTTCTGGCTTACCCCATGGAAAGAGATGGGAGGGAATTGTTGTGGGAAAGTGGGTTTCTGGTCTCACAAACCTCCTTGTCGAAAAATACTTGCCCTTCGTTCCCACGGGGAAAGCTGGAAGGTTCTGCTTGATGTCGGCTCTCACCCCTGCAGGGAGATGATGGGCAAAATGAGGCCTTGTTCACTTCCTAATGAGCATGGTGGCAGTGATTTGTCTACTAGAGGCCTAGTAGTGCAGCTGCCAGCCATCATTTTGAACTGTGGCACAGACAGAAGCCCCCAGGGAACCAGACAGAATCCTAGCCCAGGGGTGAATTCAATGGAAGCAGAAACACACAGACCTCACCATGGGGCTGCTAAGGCTGGAAGGATAATAGATTCTGTTTCGATTAGAACTTCTGACAAAGTCTTAGATCCAGCTGCACCCATATGGAGATCACTACAGAATTGGGACATTAGGCTGTTGGCAGAGAGTTTTGCAAATGTCTTTGTCTAGATGTTAATCCAGAGATAAAGCGTGGTCGCCGTGTTGGTCCCAAGTGACAGAGACACAAAGTGGTTCCAATGATATCTTTTATTGGACCAACTGCTGTTGGTGGGAATAAGCAAGCTTTCGGGCCACACAGGGCCCTTCCTCAGGCATGTAGCGTTGTCTTGGGATCAACATGGTGACCACTCTGTCTCTGGATTGCAATGGAAGATATTGAAATTTGCCGCATAAAATGGAATCTTCACTATTTCTATGGACTATGCTACATTTATTTATTTATTTATATAAATATTTATTAGCTGCCCCCTCATGCCTATGGCATCTCGGGGTGGTGTACGTCATAAAACCACAATTCAATAAAATACAATAAATATAAAAATACAAAATCCCAGCACACCAATTAAAACAAAACCCGTCAATCCCCACCCCCATTTACCCCCCTCCGAAGGCCTGGGTGAACAGTCACATCTTACAGGCCCTGAAAAAGGCCAGAAAACTTGGGGCCAGATGGGCTTCCTCCAGAAGGGAATTCCACAAATGCGGGATGGCCACCAAGAACTCCCTTTCTCTTGTGTCCCCCTGTTGTACACGGGGGACCTCAAAGAAGGCACCCTCGGTGGACCGAAGAGGACGTTCTGGGACAGAGAGGGTGAGGCGGTCCCTGAGGTATGCAGGGCTGAGACCATGTAGGGCTTTATAGGCCAACACCAACACCTTGAACCTGGCTCGGTATGCTATAGACAGTCAGTGCAGTGCACGGAGCACAGGAGTAATCTGCTCCCGGTAGGGATGGGCGAATGCGGTTCGGAAATTTGGAGTTTGGCCCAAACTCGGCCTGTTTGGATGACCGAACGCAAACATGAACCCAAACGCGAACATACCGAACACCGAACAGCAAAATGGCCGAACAGTTCAGTCAGTTCAGATTGCATTCAGGTGGGAAAAAAAGGTTCACTGTAAGGTGACAGGGAGGGGTAGTACTAGTCACTGAGGAGCAGACTTCCAGGCACCAGGGGTGGAGAGGCTTGCAAGAAATTAAACTATCTGCCTCCCCCCTTCCCAACACCTTCTGAGCTAGTCACTGTTCCTGAACAGCAGGCGTTGAGTAGGATTATTAGTAGGGGTGGGAAACCGGTAGAATCCGGTATCCGATAATGCCGGTATTGGGCGTACCGGCATTATCGGATTCGACCCGGTAATCCGGACCGGGTACCGGATTCCGGGGTACCGGATTTTTTTTGCATTGCAGCCATTTAAAAATGGCTGCAATGTAAAAAAACTTCACCAGCAAAAA
>QEPC01008436.1:5329324-5361678 GCA_003113815.1 Sphenodon punctatus | reverse complement strand
TGTTTGTAGGAGTAGGCCTGTGTACTTATTAGATAATCCATTTAGTTCCTAGCATTTAGAATAGTTAATAGCAGTTAGATTTAGTGTAGATAGATCTATATAATATTAGATTTTAAAAAATAATAAAAAACCCATATAAAAACAAAAAAACCAAAAAGAAAACCATATAAAACCCAATAAAAAACCAAAAAACATATAAAAAACCAAAAAAAACCCATAACAACACTTCCCGAATGGCCTAATGGCCTAACCGAACGGCCTGTTCGGACGACTGAACCGAACAACTGAACCCGAACTCGGCAAACGAGCCGAACTGCCGAACTGAATGCAGCCGAACCGAACTGCCGAACCAAACAGATGAACCGAATGCAGCCGAACCGAACAGCCGAACCTGAACCACGATCAGTTCACCCATCCCATGTGATTTAGTTTTCATGTTTGTAGGAGTAGGCCTATGTACTTATTAGATAATCCATTTAGTTCCTAACATTTAGAATAGTTAATAGCAGTTAGATTTAGTGTAGATAGATAGATAGATATAATATTAGATTTAAAAAAATAAAAAAACCCATATAAAAACAAAAAAACACAAAAAAACCCCAAAGAAAACCATATAAAACCCAATAAAAAACCATATAAAAAAACCCAAAAAACCCCATAACATTTCCCGAACGCGACCGAAGAACGGCGAACGGCTGAATAGAATGGCTGAACTGAATGGGCGAACCCGGCGAACTAACCGAACTGCCGAACCGAATGCAGACGAACTGAACGGACGAAATGAATGCAGCCGAACCGAACTGAACCGCGATCTGTTCGCCCATCCCTAGCTCCCAGCACCTCGTCCCCATCAGGAGACGAGCTGCCGTGTTCTGCACTAGCTGCAGCCTCCAAACCAGTATCAAAGGAAGCCCCATGTAGAGCATGTTGCAGTAGTCCAGCCTCGAGGTGATGAAGGCATGGACAAGGGTAGCCAGGTCGGGTCTGGAGATGTATGGGCACAGCCTCCGCACCAGATATGGCGGAAGGCAGCTTTAGCCACTGCCTCCACCTGCTGACCCATACAGACGTCCGAATCCAACCACACCCCCAGACTCCAAACCTGCTGGGCTACAGGAGGGCGGATCCCCTCTACCAGGGAAGCCAACACCTCCCTTGCCCTACCTACCATCATCACCTCTGTCTTATGCCTGAGGAAGGGCCCCGTGTGACCCAAAAGCTTGCTTATTTCCACCAACAGCAGTTGGTTCAATAAAAGATATCATTCGAACCACTTTGTCTCTAGATATTAAATAGAGCGATCAGCGATGGAAGCCAAAGCTATTTCAGTTGCTATCTTCAACTTGACTCTGACCAGGTTGATTTATTCTGTAGTATGGACCTGTGCGTGTTTCACAAGCAAGTGTTATTCTGTATCTAATTAAGAACATAAGAAGTGCCAATACGAATACTGGGTCAATACGAATGGTTCATAGTGCCCAGCATCCTGTCTCTGACAGTGGTCACTCTCAGGCCACTTTCACACATGCGCCCCCCCCCCCCTGCGCATATTCTGGCTGTGAGGGGGAATGCGCAGCCAGGATATGTGCAGGGATTGGCTGGTTTGAAAGCCCCCCTCCCCGCACAGCTTTGCCAGCAGAGACCCGCAGGGATACAGAGCTTGATTTCCTGCTCTGCATCCCTGCACGTCTCTGCTGGGAAAGCTGTGCTGGCGGGGAGGGGGCATGTCTGAAAGTGGCCTCAGTGGCTTTGAAGTAGTGCCCAGCATGTCATAAGGAGGAATCCATTCTCTGCTCTTCACTCCCAGCTCCTCCTGACACTCAGAGGTTGCATTCCCCCATCCTACTTGACTAATAGCCATTTATGGAACTATTTATGGACTAACAATTTATCTTAACAATCCCTGTTTAAAACCCAACTATGCTACTGGGATTCACAACATCCTCTCAACAAATTCTACCAATTGTTCAAGCACTGCTCATCTCGGCTGAACCCTCTCCTTACTTACTCCATCCTGAAGATCCTCCCCAGTCCATGGATCTTGTTTTAATTTTCAAAGGGATCCATGGAAGAGAAGTTTCCCAACCCCAATGTACACTACGTGATCTGTCCTTTCTTTCTGTCCTCAAGATACACATCCATGTGCTCACTTTTACTTAGGACGTATGTAGATTAGGGGCCCAATCTTGCAAACACATACACATGCTTAACTTTGTTCTCACAAGCAATCCCAAACATGTCTAATCATGAGAGAAGAAAGGTGAGCTACAGACCTATTCTTCAAAATGAGCATACTGAACTTCCACCAGAGTGTGTTTCAGAAGCTGACACCTACAGTGTTTTCAGGAGGCTGAGATATCCTTCAAAATGAAAGAGCCAGTGGCACTGCCACATTTTAGAACTGGACCTCTAAGGTCTGATTCAAAATTATAAGTGGTCTGATCATTGACCCCATCTTTCCAATTTTGCTTTGGCAAAGAGGTAATGTCACTGCAGTATCTATCTACTACAAGCAAATGCCTCAGCAATGCTAACTACTTCCAAAGACATTGGCAAAAGCATAACCACTCAGCAGGAGATCAAAGTAGCTTAAGACAGAGATATGATCAAAGAACAAATATTGCCAGAGATAGTGTGTGATTATAAAGTCTGGGCAATTATTCTTCATAAATGGATTTTGAGCACATATGTTGCAATACTTGTAAGTATGTATTCAGCACATTCTACATTATTTTTTGCTACTTAAGCAAAAACAGAAATATTTTCAGTAGAGATATAGAAACATATCCTAAAACTTCCACTTGTTAATTATTACACTCTAGAGGAATATAAAATACTGCATTTTAGCAACTCCAATTTACATAGCTTAACACAAGAGGTATGTTTAAATCTCTTCCTAGAAAACTCTACAGAACATTTATACTGTACCTATTGTAAACTCAGCTGAAAAGTCTCTGAAGAAAACTCTTACCTTGCACAGAAGGGCTGACTTAAGTATCTTTCTGCAATGTGAGATTCCCCCCCCCGCCCCCGCCACCCCCCGGATGAATTTATCCCTTTTCAGTTCTGTACCTCTATGTTCTCTGCTGACCTAATTTTGTCTGTGATAAATGCCAGAGTTCCAATGGAGTCACTTGAGCTGCTGTAAGGGAAGAATGGAAGTCAAAAATGAATGCACTCAACATTCCTCCTTTGACAGATTGCTTGTCAAGACGCTAAAAGCCTTGAAAGGCTATAGGTGAGGTAACAGCCATTCTTTAGATTAAATTGGATTCCCGTTTTCTAATTACTCCAGACTCACATAATGAAGTTAAGGCTCATTCAGACTGAGAGATTCTTTTTTAAGTTGCACAGTCTGATATGTACTGTATCCTACATGACATATTAACCATATAAATCCCTGGGAAATGCAACATGTCAACCCAAAATTGAGCTGGTTATAACCAGAAGAGAAAGAGAGCACTTCTTTGACTGAGTGGTGCTGCAGCATTTAATGGATTTATGGAAATGTCACCTCTTGCATACTTCCTTCAACTCTTGGGCATGTATCTTTTCCGGTGTAAAAAGGTCCATAGTGGCAGGGGGAGCATTTCCACTCTGTAGCTGTAGAATCAAGAGTAAGCTGGTGCTGTTCATCAGAAGATACCATAAGACCGCAGTGGGTGGAAACACCAAAGGGTCAAGGTGGAGCTTGTGGCCCCGGCCCACTGTTGGCTCTTTTCAAATCTAGGAGCAACAACAGGCCAACAACCCAGAACTGCATGAAGCAGTTGTCAATATTATTTAATAATATAGGCATGGACACAGAGGCCAAAAGTTGTTGTTCTTTGGCAGAGTTTCAGCTGGTGGGCAGGGCCAAATGCAAACAAGTTGAGACTGTGCAAGCACACAGGGCCCCTGTCTTGGTCAGCCTAATGTTCTGCAAACTGGAATGTTTAAGAAAGAAGCCATATGCCTCTCACACTGCCCAGCTTGACCTCTTTTTCTCAACAAACCCAGGTCCTGCAGTCTCGGTGTTTTCCCAGTGCTTGCTAGCAGTGAGTGACTGGATGAGGCGGAGCAGACCAAAGCTGAATCCTGATAGGACGGAGGTGTTGTTGGTGGGTAGGGCAGCGGAGGTGATGACTCCCCTTGTGGAGGGGATCTGCCCCCCACCGGCCCCGCAGGTGTGGAGTTTGGGGGTTGTGTTAGACCGTGGTCTCTTCCGGGATCATCAGGTGGAGGCGGTGGCAAAGGGAGCCTTTCGCCAATTACATCTTGTGCGGAGGATCCAGCCATACATTTCCAGCTCTGACCTGGCCACCCTCATCCATGCGTTCATCACCTCAAGGCTGGATTACTGCAATGCGCTCTACATGGGATTGCCTTTGGTAACTACTTGGAAGCTGCAGCTGGTGCAGAATGAGTTGGCCTGTCTCCTTATGGGGCCATAGGGAGCACATTACACCGGTGCTCCAGACTCTGGCTGCCTATAGTGTTCCAAGCCTGATTCAAGTTGCTGGTTTTGACCTTTAAAGCTCTACACAGTCTGGCCCCCTCCTATCGGAGAGTCCACTTCACTCCCTGGGCTGTAGGGCGGCCTCTGCAGTCTATCAGGGGCTCCTTCTTGGAGGTCCCCCGGGTGAACCGGGGGGCCATGATGGAGAGGGCATTCTTGGTGGCTGCACCATGGCTGTGGAACTCCCTCCCAGAGGAAGCGCGCCTGGCTCCCAGCCTGTTGGTCTTTCGTCGGGCCTGCAAGACCTGGCTGTTCATCCGGGCCTTTGGGGGAGGGGAGAAATAAGGGTGGTTTTTTTTTGTTTCTTTACCAGTGGTTTTACCTCCTTGTTGTTGTTTTTATTGTTTTAGTAATCCCTTTTATGAATTGTTTTTATATATCGTTTTTAAATGTCTTGTGAGCCACCCCGAGCTGCCGTAGGGCTGGAGGGAGCGGCATTCTTGGCTCACCTTCTCTTCCTTTGTTCCATATAAGAAACCCTTAGTTTGTACAGGGCCTCAGAACCATCTTGATTAGCTAGAAGGGTCTGTGTTGCTGGTTCTCTTGGTCAGGGATAGATCTGGATCCACTGTCCCTGTTCCAGTTCCTAAGTAATAAAAGTTACCCAATTCAGAGAGTGTGGCCCCGTGTCTACTTCACTCTTCACATGTGTACCGCAGCAACCCTTGAACCCCTCAATGCAAGAGACTACACCATATTGGCTAAAAAATATGAAAAAACACTTTATGGGACTTAGTATTAAGCAAGACCACAACCCGGGGCGCGGTGTGTGCATAAGCCACAGCTGCAAGCATCATGTTCAAGCTGAAGAGAATTTCATCGACTTTATAGAAACCCTTGATGAACTGAGTTTATGTTACAAATGCTAACAGATATTTACCAACTGTACTGATTTTACATTGACTGTGACACAGGAAAAGTAGTCTCAGCAATGCACAAGTTTATTCATGTGCTTGCCAAAAGAGGATGGGGTGTGGTGGAGTGGAGTGGAGAATTGCGACCAGTCATCTGCAGCTAGAGTTTTCAATAACAGGTCAGCATTTATGTAGGAGAACATTTAAGTACTTGAGCACCCAATATTATCACTCCCTTTTGAAATAAATGCCACAGTTAAAGCACACAAGTTTGAAAACCAGGTAAGATAACATGGTTTACCAACAGGTAAAAACACTCATCCTAAGATTGTGGAGGAACAAGAAAATGTTTTTAGGAAGATAGTAGAGTTCGATTCAAATACCATTCAATCAAATGACTTCACAAAGTGTTGAAATTGGACTGGTTTCCCCAACAAATCATTCAGGTTTCTGACTAAGGGTTACACTTTTTAAAGAGTTAACAGCAATATTTTCAGATAATAGTCAAAGGCCGCCCAGCATACAGCACGGTGCTTCTGAAGCCTTTTTGATAAAATTCCATCTGCTGTAGAAGCAGCCTCACTGAGGCTATTTAATACACATGAAGCTTGGCTTTCAGTTACTCAAGTATCCATTTTAAAAAAAATCAATATTTAAATTACAGTACAGAAAAAAATGCTATGTCCTTGCTTAGTTCTATGGCAACGAGCTGTACAAACATGGTTACTATTGAACTGTGCTCGTCCATTAAGACTGGCACCATAAATGCTGGGAGACCCACTTAATACACAAATCTTTTGGAATCAATGCAAGCTTAACACAGTTCATCTTCATTTTTTTTTTTTACATGGGGTAAAAAGAGAAAGCTCTTTAGCTTTCCAAACCTTTGTCTATCCATTTAGATTAGAGGGGGGCTGGTATGTCCAATGGTTCCTAAATTACACTACAATAAGGAAGGGTGGCAGAGATGATAAAAAGGCTGGAGTGCAAACTGATCATGGAAAGGCTAAAGAAATGGGGGATGCTTAACCAAGAGGAAGCAAGACTAAGGCCGTTTTTACACAGACCACCCCCCACCGGGTGTGCGGGAGGGTGTTAGACCCATTAGGGCATCTGTGGAAATGGCGCAACAGTAGGTGGGTGAATGGGTGTTCAATCGGTGTTTGACTGTGCAAGCACCATGGGTGGTGGGTGGAGGTGCATGCACGCTCCTGTGTAACACCCACCTCTGCTCATCACCCACCCATCTCCACCCACGGAGCCATCAAATTCAAATACAAATTCATTTATTTGACGTGGCCCTTGGCCATTGTCGACTTACAAACAATCAAATAAAACATGCACAAACACAGGAAAAGAAATAAACCTTAATACAGTACATACTGCAAGAGCTCAGGCTCGATTTAACCCCTAAAAACAAGCATCTAAAAACAGGCAGGAAATATATATATAAAACATTACCACAGGAGGACTAATCAGAGTCTAACTGAGGCTTAAACTTGAAGAACATCTTCCTCATTTCCATGGCAGCTACTAAAAATTTCATAGTACCAAACGTCACCTCAGAATGAACATCACAAAGAGCCATCTGGGAGAGAAACCGGTCCGTCCCACCCGGGAATTTATCTATGAGTGGCTGCAGATAGCGTAAGCAAGGGGTGTCATACAGTCTACACTGAAACAATACATGGTAGGTAGACTCAGTAGTCTGGGAGTCAAAGGGACATAAGCGATCCCCATAAGGGAGCGCCCCTCCAAAACACATGTAGGCAGCACATTGACCCTTGCACAGAGAAATAAATATTTCTCTCTGAAGGTAGCTGTCCTGGCTCAGTTGCAGTGTGTGACAAGGAGAGGAAGAGTTCTTCAAGTGGCGTGCAAGGAGAGAGCAGAATGAAAGCAGCCACAGGAGCCTAGAAACATTTTGGCGAGAACCCTTCCAGAGCCTAGCAGGACAATCCAGAGATTGGTGGAGGTGCTGCGGGGAACGGGGTTGTGACGGAGAGCTGCGGCTGGGCTGGAGATTCTTCACGTACACACCTGATGGCGTTTTCAGCTAATCGGGGGGGGGGGGGGGGGGGAGAAGCGGAGCAAGCTACCGCAGACACAAAGAAAAGCCCCAGTGGAGCCTACAGGTTTTTTTTTGTTTTTTTGTTTTTATTATTATGGAACTCAGATCGCACTGCAGGGCAGCCCCACAGTCTCTGACAGAGGAGATTGAGCATGCTGAAAGGGCTTCGAAGAGGCAAAAAGTTCCTGGTTTCATTCAACCTAAAATGACCCAGTTTTTTCCCACAGCAACCTTAGAACCGCTTCCAGAAGCCCAAACTCTGCCTGTTGGATTGAGCCCTAATCCTCCCTTGGGATGCCCTGCAGTGGTGGGAAAAAACGGAGATACCATGGATGTTTCCCCTTTCCTTGAGCAACACCTTGGGGCTATCTATCGGAAATTAGATGACCTAGATGTTAGAATAGAAATTGACTTAGATACCCGATGCAAGGAAATGGAGGAAAATATTGTTCAATCGCATGAACTGTTATTTGCTACAAAGGTCCTTGTTGGAGGACTTTGGCTTGAATTCAACAATTGGACCAGTACCATCTATGCAGGGAATGTCCCTTGTCTGTATAAAAGAGACATGGCCACTCAAACAGCTTTCAGTCATACTTTAACCCCATGTAATGAGGGTATGCAGCAAAAATCTGTAAAGGTGCTAGCGAATTAGAGCCATAAAAATGCACAACAACAGCATGAGTCTGTTGAGATAGCCCCAACTTCTACCGTAGGGCCTCCATACGTAGTAGACCCATTGCAGATTGATGAAGTGTCTCTTCCCCCTACTCGAAAGAAGTATAGAGAGCTGGTTGGTAATCAAGGGAAAGTCCTTGGCTCGCCCAAAATATGGCCAAGGATACCCACCAGAGATGGGCTCCTGCTTTAATATTTCATTTTAACAGGAGTAGCGAGTATAGCTTCCTTACCCCGGAAGGACTGAGCACACAGGTATTAAATGCTTTTTTAGGTAGACAGATGGATATAGATTTTTCTCCCTCAGTTATTAAGATTAAGAAGGCACTCCTTGATAGGGGCTCTTTTATAAGATGGGAACTGGACTTTTGCTCCAGTAGGGTGCAAGAAAAGCTATGAAGGTACAGACACAATCTGAGGAGGACGGGTATATTTTTGTTGAGAGTGGAAAATACTCTAGCTAGGAACCTTATCTCTAAGGTCAGGGTCACATCAAGGAGTACCTTGCGTTAAGCTGAAGGGCGATATAGGGGCTAAACATGAGTGGTGTGTTTTAAACGAGACGGGTGTGTCCGGTTCCCTTAAACTTAGTGATTCAGACCCTTGTGAATCAGAGAATGACATATCGATAATAGCTAACTCCCAGGTTGTAAAAGAATCTCAGACAAAAATTGTACCCTTTGAGTCTCCCTTCCTGGATCTTACAGCTACTTCTAGGCTTTCTATCTTACATTCTTGTGATAATTTATGCTGTGGGAATGACGGGAAGGACTTGCTGACCCATTGGCGAGGTGAAACAAATAATCTAGAGTCAGGTCCTCTGCAATGACAATTACCTTCAATAAGGTTCCGTTGTCTATCATGGAATATTGAAGGTATAAAAAATAAGCTCATAGATAAGGAATGAAAGGACTTTATCGAACTTTATGATTTGGTTTGCCTACAGGAGACCTGGCTGTCCATAACAGATCTTTCTTCTTTTGTGGTAGATGGCTTTAAGGTCTATGGTGCCCCAGGTACAATTCGATCTAAAAAAGGCCGCTTTTCAGGTGGGGTCATTACCCTTATTGCTTTAAGTTTTATTGCTGTGGTGTGTAATATAGAAACCACTCTTGGAATTGCATAGCTTTAGAAATTCGCTCCCCTTTATGGGGTAATTATATTTTAATCAATATGTATATCCCACCTGAATCTTTGGCGTATTATGACCCAAATATCTGGGATCAGCTAGCTGATTTTTTGGAGTCTTTAACTTCTAGATTTATAGACACCCCAATTGTTGTGGTGGGCAACTTCAATGCCCGGGTGGCAAATTTGGATGAAGTATGTTTAGAGCCTACGCTCCAGTCTTTGCTCACAATTCCTTCTCGGCAGTCTCTAGATGCTCTAGTAAATGCCCATGGTAGGCGGCTGGTTCAGCTTTTGGTTGAGTATAAGCTTATTATCCTAAATGGACGGTCCGTATCAGATCCTTTTGGTGAATTCACCTTTGATACTAAAGTAGGTGCTAGTGTTATAGATTACGTTTGTGTACCCTGGTCTTTATTCCCGCAAGTAACTGACCTTCAGGTTATTCAAAGACCTGGAGGGAATCACTTTCCCTTATGTTTAACAATGAGTTTAGGTGACCCTACTACTGAAGATATGGGTCCCTCTCCTCCGCTTCGGAGGAGATTAATCACCAAGTGGTCCCTGCAAATAAATATCTCTGTAGCCCATTTAATTTTATCATCACAGTGGCAAGTAGCTAGAGGTGAATTGATGGATCTGGAAGACTATCCAATGTTCCTCGAAGGTCTGTCTGATTTGCTGACCCAACTGCAGGTGCTTTGTTGTAAACTGAGGGGCTACTCAAACGGGCCCTAATTCTAGGGTTTGGTTTGATGAGGAATGTAGAAGAGAGAAAAGCAGACTGTGTAGGGCTAGAAGAAAATGGTGTACCCTTCGATTGGAGGCGGATTGGACAGACTTTCTTAGTATTAGAAGGGCATATTATAAGCTCCTCAGAGAGAAAAGGTGAGAGAAGGCCGTCCAAATTTGGGCAGAGATACAGATAGCTGCAACTCTACCGGGGGTGCCTTCTTGGAGATCCCTCGTGTTAAGCGGGGGGCCACAATGGAGAGGGCATTCTCGGTGGCTGGGCAGGTCTCTGGAACTGCCTGCCGGAGGAGGCCCGCCTGGCCCCAAGCCTATTAGTATTTTGGCGGAAATGCAAGACCTGGTTGTTCGCTCGGGCCTTTGGGGAGGGGGGTAGGTAGTTAAGTTTTATTCCCCTATCCCAAGCAATTTATATCCCAGGCCCTGTTTATATGTCATTTTAATGTTTATATGATATTTTAAGTGTTTGGATTGTTTTAAATTGTATTTTATTGTTGGAAGCCGCCCCGAGCTGTGTTCAGGAGGGGTGGGGTAAAAATTTAATAAATAAATAAATAAATAAATAAATGACTCTGCTAAGTTTTGGAGACTGATTAAGAGCTGGTGCAATCCGAGTATCGCCCGAAGTGAGTCCCCTGTTTCGGAGGAGGACTGAGTGACCCATTTCACTGGGGCATTTCAAAGACGGGATGCCCCAGTGATTAGTTGTCCCTCTGGGCTTTCTCAGGTTGAGGATCACTCCTCTCAATCAGCTTTATGTTTGGAGGTCACCGAGGATCAGGTGCTTGTGGCTATCCATAAACTTCACTTAGGTAAAGCTGCAGGTATTGATGGCATTCCACCAGAATTGTTTAAGAATTTTCCATCATGGTGGGCTGCCCTCCTTGCAAAATTCTTTACTTTGATAAACTGCTCTAAGGCTATCCCACAGGAATGGGCAATGGCAGTTATTATCCCTATTTTCAAACAGGGGGATCCCAAGGACCCAGCCTGTTACAGGCCGATTAGCCTCCTCCCAGTTATAAGTAAACTGTATAAGATTACTCTTAGATGCTTTGGAACATTGGGTATTGCAGGATTGTCGGCTGCATGAGGAACAGGTGGGTTTTCAAAAAAACAAATCTACGATGCATAATATTTTTATCCTGCAACATCTAATAGATAAATATGCTAATATTAAAAAAGGGAAACTTTATCTTGCTTTCATAGATTTTGCGAAAGCATTCGATTCGTTTAGCAGGAATTTGTTATGGATGAAGTTGAAGAAAAAGGGTATTCCGCTAGATCTACTGGAGCTTATCGTTAAATTACATGATGAAGCAGAAGCAGTTGTTAGGTTTAACAGTCAAGGGAATTATACTAGATCCTTTCCCCTCCATCAAGGGGTGAGGCAAGGATGTTTACTTGCCCCCTTATTATTTAACTTATATATTGATGACTTAGTTCCAGTACTGTCCTTAGCTAACACTATGCCTCCCTGTAGAGGGGCAAGACCACTCTCGCTTCTTATGTATGCGGATGATATTGTCCTCATTTCCCAGACAAAGCAGGGCTTACAGCAGACATTGGATGCTTTGCATATTTACTGCCAGGACAATCTGCTGACTATCAATAAAAAAAAAAACTCAGGTAATGTCCTTTGGCGGCAGAAACCCCAAATGCAGCTGGAAGCTGGGCAACCATAATCTGCTGCACACTGCACAATATTATTTAGGGGTTGTCTTCTCCTCTTCAAAATCTTGGAGGGCAAATAATGAAGTGCGTATTGCGAAGGCCACCCATTCGATAACGGGTTTATTAAAGTTGTTTTATGCTACCCCTATGACCCCATTAAATCAGCGGTTGGAGGTTTTTGAGACAAAAGTTATCCCAAGTATAACATATGGAGCAGAGGTTACCATCTCAGGTTTCCAGCCTTTCCTAGAGTTGCCTCAGAATCGCTTTCTTCGAGCGGTTCTCCATGTCCCAAGAGTGACTCCGCTTCCGATGCTGAGATTAGAAACAGGGCTTCTTACAATATATGCCCAGGCAACGATCAAGTTTTTACTTTTCTGGAGGAAGCTAGAGAATGAAATCTCTGTCCCATTGCTTAAGAGCTGTTATATAGAACAGAGGGACCATAGTGGAGCTCCACAGTACACATGGATGAGATCAGTCAAGAACCTGGCATCTGAATTGGTTATTCCTATTTCAGACGCAAACGTTTCAGTGGGTAGTCTCTCAAAGCAAGAGCTTAAATGTAAGATCAAAGAGTGGGCCCATAAAAAGGATATGGCTCTGCTTAGAGAATATAGGTCGGTTGGGGTATATACAGAGATTAAAGTGGTTGTTAATTTGGAAGTATACTTGGCTCATATTCAGGACTCCAGATTAAGACGCCTTATTACTTTGTTTCGCTTTGATTTGTTTGAAACGGCAGAAGTGATAGGAAGAAGCTATGCTATCCCTAGGCAGGAAAGGGTCTGCAGACACTGTCTCGATACAGTAGAGACTTTATGTCATTTGACCCTGGAATGCCCTGCTTATGCAGTCCTTAGGGCTATTTGGATCAATCCTATATTTTCGAATACGAACCCTGATGGAGCAGAGAAAATGATGCTGCTCTATACTTTGACAGATGTTACACAACTAAAGTTATTAGCGATGTTTCTTTTGTTAGTGGAGAAGGAAAGAGGTATCAATCCAGGGAATAATGTGGCTTCTATGTAATGCAAATCAAAGTGTGGCTTCATGCAGTGCTTCCTTTCAAACCATTGACGCATCAATCTTTTATGACTGTTTGTAATTCTTGAATTTTAAGATGTATGTTTTGTTTTGTCTATTATTGATTGTTTGTCTGTTTTTGAGATAGGAAATTTTGCTGATTCAATAAAATTTACAATTACTGAAGGTAGCTGCAGAAGCAAGGTAATATGCCATACTGCCCAACTGCGGGGCCAGTGCAGAGAATTCAGCCATATGTTGAGAATTCCCTATTATAGTCAATTCCTTCTGATAACCAATATCCCTGGATCTCTGGGTAATTTCTCGCCTGGCACCGGAGAAGTCCTTAGCTTTCAGATAGACCTGGGACAGGCCCAAACGGGCCAAATGTTCTGTAATCGCCTTAATCCATGAACTGGAAAAGGAATCATGGAACACACCCCAGATCAAGGTATCGGGTGAGGCCCTACTTTTTTTTATCCAATAAAGAGAAGCCAATTCCTGGGCCACCGCCATCCAGGCTCATATACCAACCTCGAGCCTCACAGCAGCTGCCAGACTACCATTTGGTACCTTAGTTAGAATACTAATGAATTGGGTTTGGATGGAGTTTAGGTTTTTACCCGCCAATGGAGCCCAAAACTACGCACCATACAAGAGAGATGCTCTAACCTTTGCTTCACAGACTTTAACTGCATTTACTGGGGGCACGTATATATTCAAAAGCACAAGCTTACACCCCACATAGTCCAATACCACTCCCAATAGGAATGGAGGATACCTTATCTCACCTGTAAGCTTAAACTCGGCATTATCTGCCAGCAAGCAGGCCAAACCTCCACTTGGTCTTCCCCTAGCAGCCACAACTGCAGCTGACATACAAATGGCTTTAAACTGAGCCTATACTATAGGGTCCAAAGACCAGGTCTCTTGAGCAAGAATGACTTGATGCTGAGCAAGAAAAGTCTCAAAATCCCCCAATCCTTTATGAGACTTCCACCCTGACATGTTCCAAGAGCATATTGAGATTAGCTTCCCCTGCTTTGGAATGCGTCGTGAACTTTTCTCCACCTTGGGTTCTAGTGCCATAGTTGCCAAGCAATCTAAACGTAGATGAGTATGCAGTATCCCTTGATCACACTGCATCTCACCCAGAGAGGGTTCACTGAGACCCCACAAGGGGGATACCGATGCCCCACTGGTCCAATCCAAGTCGGATCCAATTCGAGCAGGTACTACTACCACCTGAAAACCTATTTTAACAGAGGGTATCAAACTCACCATCTCACCAATCTCCGATTGGAAGCTGTCACTTGTCTCCTGTACCAGGAGACCTATTTCCTCAGTAAGGGCCTTCAAATCCCTGACTGATTGGACTACTGTCTGCTCCCCTTTATTTGCTTCTTCACCCAGAGCACCCCCATCGGGTCCTAAACCCATAGCCATATTGGCCAACCGACTATTAATAGAGAGTCTCGACTTCTGTCTTGGGGGAGTCCCCCCTATTACTTCCTCCAAGCGCTCTTCCAAGACATCGACTGTGTCTCGGGATAAACAGGGTCTAACTTCCCCAAAAGTAGGTCCTCCCCCACTACCAGGGGCTGCTTGATCCTCACTCTGAAAAATCTCCCCCATCTGGATCCCCCAGGAGAAAAAAAGGGGAATGTGCTGCAATAGATGATTCACCAGCCTATCATTTTGAAAAGAGACTATCAACCGCTGACAGGACCCGTAAGGGGAAATCAGACAGATAGGTCCAATATGTTTTAGTGGAATTGAAGTTCCTAATATAAAGGAAAGATGATGACGGATATCTTTTTTGGTTCTCCATTGAGGGGTACTGCCACCTGGAAGTGGCCAAATTTGGAATGAAATAGCCCTATGTTGCTGGCTTTGTCCCTCCTGTCGTAATACTGGAACACTCGGTTTCTGAGCTTCCTCAGCTCTCTTATAAGCGCTAATGAATGTCCTAGATGGTTTCTTTAAGTCCTTCCCTACTACCTGCTTCTGCAATTGAGGCTGGGGGAGATGGTTTGCCCCAGGGAGGGGAATAGATGTATCAGTTCTCTGCAAAGGATGGTCGGCTGCACTCCTGGGCACACCGTATCTCCTGGAGACATCTATTAGCTGTCAACTACTGCACTTTTTGCTCCTTTAAAAACTCTAAAATCTGGGCCAGTTGTTCCATAAGATCCCTCAGCATATCCTTTGATGGTATCCACTGCCTGTCTGTGGGGTCAGGAGTTAAAGACCCTCCCTGGTCTTGCACTAATGTGCTACATAAAGGGATAGAGTTAGATTCAACTAGAGTAACACAGGGCTTCTCAGGGACCAAAGCCACTAAGCTGGTGTGCAATGAGGACACACCTAGAGAAAGCCCTTTCCCTTTACCCTTGGGTAACTCCATTTGTGAGGGAACAAATTCCTCTATCTATTTTTGTTTGGAGGGCATTGTGGTCACCTCTTTCCCAGCACCTGTGCCTCTCCTTGTCTTCATCTCTCCTTACCCCACAGCTAGACAATAAAGACCGCATAATAAACAATACAAGGCGCCCACGCCCCACACCGGCGCCTAAGGCCGCACACACAAGGGCGTGCCCTTCTGCGCGCAGCCCACTGTCCCTGCCTCAGCCCACCAGGTGCACAGAAGTCTTAGTCCTGGGGGCTCACCACCAATCCTGGCTTGCCAGATGGAACCGGGTTGCAGCTGGTGAGGAGGCACACTCGATTCAATTCATGGCGCTGCTGGGCCAGGCCGCTCTTTAAATGTCCCGCTGCTGAGGCAGGCTCACCACCAATCCTGGCTTGCCAGATGGAACCGGATTGCAGCTGGCGGGAAGGCACACTCGATGCAATTCACCGGAGGAGAGCCTTGTCTGGGACTGGCAGCTGTCTCATTGGGGAAAGCTTCCTGATTGCAAATTTTCAGCAGTCAATGACTCTTTGTGCAGTGGTTCTGTCTCCTTCCTGGGGACGCGGCCTACTCACTCTGGAGCAGCCTGGACCTTGAGTAACTGGTGAGGTCCTCCCTCTGAACCTAGGCTAGGGCTTCCTAGCCCTTGGTAGCCTGGATCTGGGAGAGCTCTGTCTCCTCTGCTGTCTCTAGCCAACAGGGGGGGCCTCCTGGGGCAGCAGCGGGAATGCAGAGCCGGCCTGGCGGTGGCAAAAGCGGCAGCGAGCGGATGGATGGCAAGTAGCTCTCTGATAAATAAAGTGCCCTCTTTCCCACAGGTGGACAGCGTGGGATCCCGGAGCAGCAGCTGCAGTGGAGATGGAGGATACCCTGACAGGAGCTCCAGTGGCAGGCAGCGGGTTAAGTTGCAGAGTGCTGTTCCAGGCTTCACACAAATCAACTACATCCAAGGCAGCAGACATACAATGAAGGGAGGTGATGCCAACACCAACACGGCCCCACAAATGGCCCCGCTAGCAGTCGACACCTTTGAGTGTCGCCCATCGGGTTGCTGCCCAAAGGGCCCCAGTCCCTATATAATATACCTGGGGGGAGATGAACACAGGCAATGAGTGGGCACAAGCGGTAGCTTCTCCCCTGTTCCAAGCCCCTCCTCTCCCAGCTGCACACACTCACGCCCAAAGGGCCCCAGCCCCTGTATAATATACCTGGGGGGGAGATGAAGACAATAAGTGGGCACAAGTGGTAGCTTCTCCCCTGTTCCAAGCCCCTCCTCTCCCAGCTGCACACACTCACGCCCAAAGGGCCCCAGCCCCTGTATAATATACCTGGGGGGGAGATGAAGACAATAATGAGTGGGCACAAGCAGTAGCCTTCTCCCCTGTTCCAAGCCCCTCCTCTCCCAGCTGCACACACTCAACCACGGAGCCATCCAAAAAAACAGAGGCGACTTTGTGGGGGAAGTGGGTGGGTGTCCATGAGAAAGGACATGTAAAAATGGCCAATGGGAGGACAGGATAGCAGTTTTCAAATATCTAAAAAGTGACCACAAAAACTGCCACATAAAACATGACAGGATGTGATAGGCTTAGATTGAAGCAAGGTAAATTTCAGATAAGTCTTAAGGAAAAAAAAACCTGTAACCATAAAGACAGCTGAGCAATGGAACAGTCTGCCTAGGAAGGTTGTGTAATTTTCTTCACTGGATGTTTTTTAAAACCATCTCTACCAACATCTCTTGGTGATGCTCTAGATATAGCTGTTCCAAAGCCAATAGAAGACTAGCATCAACAACATACTGATTATTTGAAATAACAGATAAATCATTATACTTGACCCTTTCCTAATGAATCGTCATACACACTGACCATTTAGTACTCTTTGTTTAAAATTAAATTTAAATACTGGGATTTTAAAACATGTGAGCACTTAGCAGTTACATAAACAAACCTGGGATCTCAGAAATCTGGCATCCTTGATGACTCAGTATTTTTAAGTCCAAGCAGGCTGAGACAGAAACCATAGTGCAACAAAATCCTTCCCATCTGCCACGCTGATCCAAGAAAGCCACAGCCATGCAGCAGCGCTTAAAAGGTATTGACAAGCCACAAAAGCATTTTGTCTTCTCCTGGATATATAGCACAATCAATTTTCTTCTTTACTGAATGGGCATCACTTTATAAATAATAATGGGCATGAAATACAGAGGGAGTTGAAAAGAAGATATTTCTGCTGAATCCTAGACTTTGGATAAGAGCTCACTGGTGTTAATGATCCATAGAAAGAACAGGCACAAAGTGATAGGCTGGAACTGAGTTAGCCTGGATTTTAGCATAGCAAAATCAGTGGGACTCAGCTTATTTATTTATTTATTTTATTTTATTTATTTTCATCCCACCCCTCTCACAATAGTGACTCGGAGCGGCTTAACAAACATAGAAATATATAATAAAACAATATAACATCAACAATATATAATATTTAAATATACAATATATAAAAACCCATCAATACAAAACAAAATATCAACCCCAATCTCTGTAAAAACAACTCGCCACCCAAACCCGTCTAAATCCAGTCCACCCTCCCCTTCCCCCTGCCAAATGCCTGACAGAAGAGGCAGGTTTTACAACTTCACCCAAAAGCAAGGAGATCCTGGCTGAGGCGAATTTCTGCTGGGAGGGCATTCCACAGCAACAGCACAGCCACCAAGAACGCCTGCTGTCCATTCGGATACCGCAGGACCATTCGCGATACCGCAGGACCTCCAGGAGGGTGCCCCTGGACAACCACAGATATCGCCCCAGGTCACAGGGGGTGATCTCTCAGGTAAACAGGGCCCAGACTGTGCAGGGATTTAACAATTAAAACCAGCACCTTGAATTGGACCTGGAAGACAATAGGCAGCCAGTACAATGCTTGGAGCACTGGTTGAATGTGCTCCCTACAGCCCATCCCAGTAAGCAGCTTCCGAACTGTCACTATGGGAAGCCCCACGTAGAGCGCATCGCAATAGTTCAATCTCAAGGTGACAAATGCATGGATAACAGTGGCTAGGGCGGAGTCTGAGACATATGGGTGGAGCCTCCACACCAGGTGTAATTGGCAAAAGGCGCCCCTGGCCACAGCTGACACCTGGGAATCCAGGCACAGGCATGAATCAAGGAGCACATCCAGGTTCCGCACAGCTGGAACCAATGAAGGGTGAACACCCCCAATAACGGGAATGTTCCCCTCTCCCAGATCCCTGACCCCACCCACCAGCATCATCTCTGTCTTGTCAGGATACAGCTTCAGTTGGCTTGACCTCGTCCAGTCCCACACAGCGGCCAGACAGCAAGGAGACTGCAAGGCCCTTTTAATGGCTGTTCTACAATTGCTCGATTCAGCACTCCCCATGCCACACCCCTGGCTTCCCTGACTGGCCACCTGCTGGTATAAAAGACCCAGCATGATCAGGAAGCTGGCTGGAATAACACTGTAGACCTTTAACTGCCCTGCTTGCTCCTCATACACTGAGGTGGTGAATGCCACAGAAAGCCAGTCAACAAATAAACGGAATGGCAAGAGCAAAAGGACTGAAGAGACAGTACATTAAATGCCCGAGCAAAGGAAGCCAATAAATCAGCATTCCTTCCCCCTGAGCTCTGCATGGGAACACTTAGGGAGTGAATAACACTTTTTTCCCATATGCTGGGCAAATTAATTTGCCATGTACCAATGTTTAATTCTGGAAAAAGTATTTAAAATGAGGGCGGCTAGTGGCTGAGAAGGTATCATTTGGGAGAGGAATATCTGAAAGACGGTCCGTCCTACCATGTCTTTTTGCAGCCTCTATGGCCCGCCAGGAGCGCCTTCTTGCAAGTTCCATCAGTTACACTTGTCCGTAGGTGCAAAGGCGGGTGTTCTCGGTTGCTGCCCTACGTTTTGTGGAATTCCCTTCCCCAGGTGGTTCACTTGAGCCCGGGCCTAAGCATCTTGCGGAGGCGGTGTAAAATGTTTTTATTTGAAAATGCATTCGGCAGGCAGGGATAAGTATTGGTTGGGGGAGGGTGGGAGCTTTAATGGGAGGGTGGGATGGAAGCGTTGGTGGGTCTTGTGGGGTTTTGCTTGTATTTTCCTGTTTTTATTTATGTTTTTACATGTTATGTTTATATTTTACCTTGTAAGCCACTCTGAGCGTCTTAGAGGGAAGGGCGGGATAGAAGTTTCAATAAATAAATAAATAAATAAATGTAATAATGGATTGAACCCACAGGTCCAGCACCTACTCTTGAGGATGCACCTTCATCTTGCTCCTTCCCACGTCAGTGTTCAAGACTGGGGCCAAATCTAGGAATTGGAAATGGGACAAATGAAAACTAGCTGGGAGCTGTATTGGGCTCACAGCCCAAGGAGAGCTCTTTGATGAGATATTATGAATGAATGATATAATATTATTATTATTATTATTAACAAACATTTATATAGCGCCAGCAGTGTACCTGGCACTTTACAAAGTAATAAAATAGACAGGGTCCCTGCCCCTAGGGCTTACAATCTGAGAGACAGGAGCTGGGGGAGAGACTTAGGAAGGGGAACAGAGGGAGAGACAAGGGGTCTAACATTCATGAAGATGCGAGGTCTCAAGTGCACGTACTTGGCTTGGTTACGATGAGAATGACAGCAGGCAGGTCCATGTTGCAAGGATAAGGGTAAACCGATCATAGGTATAGGAATAGTGGCTCAGCAGGATAAAGAGTCAGACAGAGCAGAGCGAAAGAGGTGAGTTTTAAGGAGAGATTTGAAGGTATGAAGGGAGGGGGCAAGGCGGATGTGGACAGGGAGGGAGTTCCAGGCATGGGGGGCAGCAAGTGAGAAGGGACGAAGGCGCTTAGGGGAGCAGGGAAGGCGTGGAAGGGTGAGAGAAGGGACAGAGGAGGAGCGAAGTGCACGGGCTGGAGTATGGAGGGCGATAAGTGCAGAGAGGTAGGGGGGAGCAAGGTTGTGAAGAGCTTTATAGGTGAAGACTAGGAGCTTGTGCAGGATTCGTTCAGGAAGGGGAAGCCAGTGAAGCGAAGAGAGGAGGGGCTGCACATGGTCGAAGCGACTGGCGAGGTAGATGACCCTGGCAGCAGAGTTTTGGACAGAGATGAGGGGAGAAAGGTGAGACCGGGGAAGGCCAGTGAGAAGGAGGTTACAGTAATCGAGGCGAGAGATGACCAGAGCATGAACAAGAGTTTTGGCAGACGAGACAGAGAGAAAAGGGCGAATCTTAGCAATGTTATGGAGGGAGAAGCGACAGGATTTAGCAACAGAGTCAATGTAGGGTTTAAAAGAAAGGGCTGAGTCAAAGATGAAGCCTAGGCTACGGGCTTGGGGGACAGGCAGGATGGTGACTCCATCAATAGTTATTGACAGTGAGGAAGGAGAGGAAGGATGAGGGGGGAAGATAAGGAGTTCAGTTTTAGCCATGTTGAGTTTGAGTTGACGTTGAGACATCCAGGTAGAGATGTCAGAGAGACAGTTGATGAGACGAGCTTGAACAGAGGGAGAGAGAGAGGGAGTAGAGAGATAGAGTTGAGTGTCATCAGCATAGAGGTGGTATTGGAAGCCATGGGAGGCAATGAGTTTGCCTAAGGATGAGGTATAGATCGAGAAGAGGAGAGGGCCAAGAACAGAGCCTTGAGGAACACCAACTGAGAGGGGGAAGGAGGAGGAGGCGGAGTTGGAGAGAGACACATTAAAGGAGCGGTCAGAGAGGTAGGAGGAGAACCAGTTATGGACAGAGCCACAAAAGCCAAGGGAGTGAAGGGAATCCAGCAAGAGTGAGTGGTCAACAGTATCGAAGGCAGCAGAGAGATCAAGGAGGACAAGAATGGAATAGAGACGTTTAGATTTAGCCACCAGAAGATCGTTGGTGATCTTAGCGAGAGCAGTTTCAGTAGAATGAAGGGGGCGGAAGCCAGATTGGAGGGGGTCAAGGGAGGAGTTGGAGGATAGGAAGTCAAGGCAGCGGGAGTAGACAACACGTTCAAGCAGCTTGGAAGCAAAAGGAAGGAGTGAGACAGGACGATAGCTAGAAGGGTCAGAGGGGTCAAGAGTGGACTTTTTGAGAATAGGAGAGACTGTGGCATGTTTGAAGGCAGAAGGGAAAGAGCCAGTAGAGAGGGAGAGGTTGATGATGTGCAGGAAGGAAGGGGCGACAGTGGGAGTAATGGAGGTGAGGAGGCGGGAAGGAATGGGATCAAGGGGGCAAGTGGAAGGGTTGGAGGAGGAGAGCAGAGAGGAGATTTCCTTAAGGGAGGCAGGGGAGAAGGAGGACATGAGAGAAGGAGGGGGAGGAGGGAGAGGGGTGGGAGTGGGAAGAGAGGAGTGGGAAGCGATGTCGAGGCGGATCTTGTCTATCTTGGAGGTGAAGAAGGAGGCAAGATCCTGAGCAGAAAGGGAAGAAGGAGGGGGAGGACAGGGAGGCTTGAGGAGGGAGTCAAAGGTAGAGAACAGGCGGCGAGGGTCCCGAGAACAGGACTCAATGCGGGAGGCATAGTAGTGTTGTCTAGCAAGGGAGATAGCAGAAGTAAGGGTGGAGAGACAGAATTTGAAGTGAAGGAAGTCAGCGTGAGAATGGGATTTGCGCCAGAGTCGTTCAGCAGCACGAGTGCAAGAACGGAGGTGGCGGATACTAGGGGTGAGCCAAGGACGGGGGTTGTGGGAGAAGGCAGGGCGGGAAGAGAGAGGGGCATGGGAGTCAAGTGTGGAGGAGAGAGAGGCGTTGAGAGCAGAGACAGCGGAGTCAGGGGAGGAGGAAGAGAAGACTGTAGGAAGAAGGGGAGAGAGAGAGGAGGCAAAGTCCAGGGGATCAATAGCTTGAAGGTCACGGAAGGGGCGTAGAGAAGGGGAAGAGGAGGGGGGACAGTGGGAAATGTTGAAAGAGGCAAGGAAGTGGTCTGATATAGGATGAGGATCGAAGGAGAGATCAGCGACAGAGCAGTTTCTAGAGAGGACAAGATCAAGAGAATGGCCATTAGTATGGGTGGGGGAGTTGGTCCAAAGGTGGAGGTTGAAGGAGGAGGCTAGGGAGAGGAAGCGAGAGACTGAGGGCTGAGATGGGTCATCAACATGAATGTTGAAGTCACCAAGGATGAGAGTGGGGATATCAACAGAGAGGAAGAAAGTGAGCCAGGACTCAAAGTCAGAAAGAAAGGAAGAGAGAGGACCAGGGGGACGGTAGATGACAGCAACACGTAGATGGAGGGGGGAGTAGAGGCGCACGGAGTGAGCCTCAAAGGTATGGAAGGAGAGAGAGGGGGGAGGAGAAATTGGTTGGAACTGACAGGATTTAGCAAGAAGGAGGCCCACCCCACCACCCCGTCCTTCAGGGCGGGGTTGGTGAGAGAAGGAGAGACCCCCACAGGAGAGGGTAGCAGGCGTGACAGAGTCCGAGGGAGTGATCCAAGTTTCAGTAAGGGCAAGGAGCTGGAGGGAGCGAGAGAGGAAAAGATCATGGATATAGGGAGCTTTACTGATAGATGAGCGACAGTTCCAGAGGGAGCAGAAAAATGGTAGTTGATGAGGGGGGAGGCAAGGAATAGGGATAAGATTGGGAGAAGGGGAGCGTCGTGGTAGGCTAGAGACAGGAGGAATAGGGATAAGATTGGGAGAAGGGGAGCATCGAGGAAGGCTAGAGACAGGAGTGGAAGGGGAGCAATGAGAGAAAGTAGCCAAGGGAGCAAAGGATGTATGGGGGAGGTTAGAGAGTGGTGATCGGTTGGGGGGAGGAAGAAGCTGGGAGGAGAAAAGTAGAGGAAGAAAAAGATGGACAGGAAGAGGAGAAGGAGAGGAGGGAAAGAAAAGGCGAGAAAATAGGGCAGACATGTTAGTGAGTAAGATAGGAGGGGGAAGTACAGTAGAAAAGAAATGGAGAAAAGTACCTGTAAGGCGCGCGCCTTTAGGCGCGCGCTTTTCGGCCCGCTGGTCGGTGGAGCTTGGGGCGGCAGGAAGGCCAAGCCCCAGGAGAGTCGTGGTGTCCTCGAGCGATGACAGCCGAGGATGCTGGGAGCGTATGCAGACGAGCTGCAACCTCACCAGTCCTTGGCCCGCTGGTCGGTGGAGCTTGGGGCGGCAGGAAGGCCAAGCCCCAGGAGAGTCGTGGTGTCCTCGAGCGATGACAGCCGAGGACTATCATTGTGATATCCTGGTGGAGAACTAATTCTCCTTGTAAATTCCATCTCAGTAGCCACTACATGTCACTCTTGCCCCAAAGAACCCCATCTAGAGGAGCACTTTCCTCATTTCAGTAAAACAGATCCTAAGAGATCATTTCCAACTCTTGAAGAAGTGCCATAAAAGATACACAACCAGCTCCAATTGGTTTTAAACAATAGAAGCTCTTACTGGCTGAAGCTCTGAATGACTTGGATATATATCAATGCGAACAAGCCATATCTTTACACGCTCTTTGGTGGGGTTTTTTTTTATTTTTGTTTTTTTAAGTCAGTCCTCTTAGTAGAGTCTGCATTTATGGCTTTCTGTTGCTTACCTAGGGAAGGGGAGAGTGACATGGTGGAAAGAAAGATTTTATGGGCCTGGTTTTCTAAAAATTCAGCCCATTGGGTTTTGAGCTTTCCCTGTATACTTTGGAAGGAGAGGCTGAGAATGGAAATAACTGGATATTTCAAAACCAGAAGTTGAAAATCAGCAGCTCTTGCCAGAGAAATAGCAGCAGAGGTCCCCCATGGCGATCAGAAACTTATAGTTAGAAAATCTCTATGGAAGTGAGTTGGTTCAGGAAAAGCTAAAAACATTTAGACTCCAGTCATCAAAAGTTGCCTGGATTTTGAACTCTTGCATGGCTAACCTGAAAGCACCTTCTCAAACGTTTCCCTTAGCCTCATTGTTATTCCAGAACAAGCCAAAAGAATTCAAATAAGTGCTAAGTGAAACGGACAAACTCAATAAAAATAGCTAGTCTAAGCTAGATGCGAACAATCCAATGGGTGCGCAGTACAGGATAACGTGTGTAGACTGACATTGACAAGGGATCCATTTTACATTACACACTGTGGTTGTTAACACGCAAGCAATTGGGTTGACATTCGATCCTAAGCAATTGCAGTGTGTGTAAGGCAAAGGAGCACCAGATACTTGTAATAGGTGTATCATGGGAGAAGGCTATTTCAGTGGCTGAAACTTTCACAGACATTTCCTGTTGCCTGAAATAAAAGCAAGTGTTGGAGTGCTCAGATTAATTTGAATTAAATACAAAAGTGGTTGGTATGATAAAGATTGTTGTTCTTTTAGGAAATTTAAAAAAAAACAAATTGCTAGATAACACCCCCTCCCCCCAATCCGGTTCTGGTTCAGCTACATCACTGGTAGGTAATATCCTTTATGAATGGTGTGGCCCATGGTCATTGCCAACCAAAATAAATACATTACAAATTTAAATATACATTCATAAAATTATAACAATCCCCAGTTAAAATAATAGCCGTTCTAGAATACCCAATTTCATTAAAAAGATTGGGCGTTACCAAGTTACTGTCATGGTTAGCCCAGATACGATTATAAATATCCTAGCTCCAAAGGCTAAACTCCCTTCCACTCCTTCACTTCGACCATTTGCCTGGGCACCATTAATCTGCCATAATCTTATTTTATAGGGACTCATTACCACTATCAGTGTACCTAGCCCCCATTCCACTCTTCCTACAATAAGCTATTGGTGGTGGTGGTGGTGGTGGTGGTGGTGAGGGAAATCAACACATTCCAAATTAGCAATAGTCCTAGCCGATTATCCATACATAGAACTATTTATCAAACACTCTTCGGTGGGGTACCTGTTTCCTTGCCCAATTGCTTAGATCTGCCAGACTTTTCTCTAGTCTGCAACATACAGCGTATTATGTCAGCTATCTCCCAGACTTGCTCAGCTTTTCTTCCAGCTAACAAAAACTGAAGGACGTGATCAGCTGGCCAGAACTTTTTCTCCCCCCAGAACTTATTCAGCCTATTTATCCTTACAGACTCTGTAAACTGGCAGCCCAAAATTATATGTTGTAAGTCATCAATCTGTTCTAAACCACAGGGACATATATGTAAGGGCCATGGGGTCTGCTGGTACCGCCCCCCCCCCAAGCACTTTGGAAGGCATTAATTGAAATCGACACAAAGTATATGCCCTCCTAGCTTTATAATTTCGGAGACTGATTAAATAGTCTTCCCTACCCCATGACTCTTTCAATCTAGGATAGAGTGGCCACCCCAAACCTCTGCCCCATAAATGCCCTTAGGGATTAACTTGTGTTCTAACAATTTCATAACTGATGACAACTGCCTACCCCCATATTTTATCCAAAACTTAACAACCCCATTTACTGCTTGTTGCATTCTCATGCCAATAGCTTCTCAGTGCTTGTCCCAGGCACCTGTCGTGGAGAACGTTATCCCTAAATATCTATAACGATTTTTATTTATATTTATTTATTTAATAGATTTTTATACCTCCCCATCCTGCAATGCAGCTCGGGGCGGATTGACCTGTTCCAGTTTTTCTGATCCCAAACACCAGTTACACTGGAGTTGCCGCTTGGAGAAAAGAACCACCTTAGTTTTGTCACAGTTGATAACTAATTTGTTTGACAAGCAATACTCGGATAGCTGCCCTATCAGCCTCCTTAGGCCCACTCGGGAGGTGGCTAAAAGGGCCATATCATCTGTGTACAATAGGGATGGGAGAACGTGGTTCGGAAGTTCGGTCAACTGAACTTGACTAGTTCGGTTGACCGAACCGAACTTCCGAACCGAACTTGATTTTCGAACCGAACCAAGCCGAACCAAATTTCCGAACTCGGCTCTGTTCGACCATCCCTAAAAGACAATATTTCATTTAGTTCAATGGGGTTTGAATTTCTGAACTTTGTTCAGAAGTTCGAAGTTCGGACTGAACTCGAATAGTTCGGTCGAACGTCCGAACCGAACGTCCGAACCAAACTGAATTTCCGAACTGAACCAAATCGAATTTCTGATCCCTAGTGTACAACAGCATATTTATTCTTCTATCCGCTACATAAGTCAGATGGTATTTGTCCCCTGCCAAGCTATCCACAATGTCATTAAGAAAAAAATTAAAAAGCATTGGTGCAAGTACGCATCCTTGCTTCACCCCTTTAGCTGTAGCAATAGGCCCTGTCAAATCCCCTTCGTGTGATATCCGAATTCTGATCTCAGTAAATTGGTACAAACTCTGAATCAGCGTTAACAACCTTGGGTCAACGTCAGCCCGCCACAGCTTATCCCACAAGAGCTGTCTATCAATTGAGTCGAACGCCTGACGCAAATCGACAAAGACCAAAAAGCTTTGTGTTCTTTATCCTGGCGTACTTATCTATCATGTGCGCTAGGACAAAGCAGTGGTCCAACGTTGACCGGCCCTTCCTAAAACTGGCCTGCTCCATCTTGATGATCTTACCTCTTTCCAACCACTCCTCTAGTCTAACTAGCAAGGTTTTAGCGTAATGTTTGGCAGGGATGTCTATCAGGCTAATTGGCCTGTAGTTTGAAGGTAAGGCCCTGTCCCCCTTTCTGTAGATGGGCACTATTGTACTTAAATTCCATCTGTCTGGAACTGCTCCAAAGAGATTTATATAGGTAAATAATTTCAGGAAAATGGGGGCCCACCAATCACAATTTTCCTTCAAAAATTCCCCAGACATCCCATCCTCCCTGGAAGCTTTCTTATTTGGCAAGGCCAATATGAGTTCCCTAATATCCTGTAGGGTTAACGGGGGCCAATCAGGCAGCAGCAAAATATCCTCAGTCTGCTCATCTAGCCCAGGGTTAGCATTCCCATTGTACGATCCCTTGTAGAAATCTTCCCAATCTCCAACTGAAATCTCAGACTTCAAAAAGGGCCGTTCAGAGCTAAATCCTGAATTGACAATATGCCAAAATTTCTTAGCGTCATTTCCCTCCATGGCCTCTGACAGCCACCTCCCCTGCAAGGCCTGGTAATCTTGTTTTTTCTTTTTAACCATAAGCTTGTACTTCTTTTCTATATACTGCCTTAACAATCCTTTGCTTTTATTCCACCTTATACTATAAGCCGATTTCTGCAGCTTAGCTTTCGACCTCTGACAGTCATAGTCAAACCAACAGGGTTGTATTGCCATCTGCATTCTTCTTCTGGCCAGGGTAACTAGTAATTTGGACTTTATTTTGTTAATAATCGACAAGTATCCCCTTGTTACATCTGGCTACTCATCCTCTTTGCACAACAGCTGATTCTTCAAGGCTAATGGTGGTTCTGACGCTAAATATTTCCAGCTATTAGGGATGGGCGAACACGGTTTGGAAGTTTGGAGTTCAGCCTGAACTCGGCTTGTTTGGACAACTGAACCCGAACTCGATTCCAAACACTGAAACGACCGAACAGTTTGTTCAGTTCGGATTGCATTCGGTTGAGTTTGTGTTGCAAAAACGTGTCACAGGAAGGCAAAACGTGACAGGGAGGGGGAGTCAGCTGAGGAGCAGACTTCCAGGCACCAGGGGTGGAGAGGCTTGAAGTAGCAGCCAGCCTGGCCAATCACCGTCCCTTTTTGCCTCACACCACTGGCTTCGCAGTCTGCGATTGGCCACGGGCTAGGCTGCATGGAGCCAATGGGGTTTGCGGTGAGGCGGGCACAGCAAGAAAAACTCATTGGCCTCCCCCCTTCCCAACACCTTCTGAGCTAGTCACTGTTCCTGACAGCAGGCGTTTCAGAAGGCTCCCTCCCCCAGCAGATTTTGTTCCTTCCTATTCCTAATCCATTGCCATCCTCCTCTTATTTCACCCATCCAACCCATCTACCTCCATATTATCATTTATTTAGATTATATTAGATAGATTTAGGTGCTATTTTTTGTTTTTAGTCCTCCCTGTGTTCAATCTTCCTTCCTCCTTCCCCCCTCCCTCTATATATATTCCATCCCTGATTCCATTCCCGTTTTTTTTATTCATTTTGAGTAGCAATAGATTGATTTAGGTTTCATTTCAGTTTTGTACCCCTCTCTGTGTTCTTTGTGTTTCCCCCTCCCCATCCCATAGATAGATAGATAGATAGATAGATAGATAGATAGTAGAGTTGGAGGAGTTAGCTGAGATAGAGATAGTGCTTAGAGATTCTTTTTAGTGTTTGTAGGAGTAGGCCTTTGTACTTATTAGATACATAATCCATTTAAGTTGATAGCATTTAGAATAGTTATAGCAGTTAGATTTAGTGTATATATGTAATATTAGATTAAAAATTTAAATTTATTTTTTTTTTAAAATTAAAACGATATAAAAATATTATTTTGGAGGGAGAAATTGAGAAAGGAAGGAGAGACCAGTCTGCTGCCCATAGGGGAGCCAATGGGGCACGTGCCAGAGGTGGAAGGGGTCGTGCCAGGGGAGTGGCAGCAGGCATCAGCGGTAGCCTGAGCACATCACCACGCCCCAAACTTCGCAGGCCTGCTTTAGGGCAACAGGCTTCAGTGACTCAGCATCGCCTCCTGGCAGAGCCCTCCGCCACGCAGGGCACTGGAAGGTCTGTAGGACTTGAGGCTGCGTCTGTCTCTGCTGGGGCTGGGGATGCTTCCAATGTTCCTACAGGGTCACCAGTGTCCCCCACTGTCGAGGCAATCCTCAGCAGTCCAGAGCTGGTGGATCCCACCCCAGCTGCTAGAGGCAGGGCCCGATCCCTGGGCAATGTCAGTAAGGAGAGGAATAGCAGCAGCAGCACTAGCAGCTACAGAGGGGGCACAGGGAGAGTGCCAGCAGCATGGTGGGCACGGGCAATCTAGCCTCAGGGTCCCAGTACTCCCCTTCAAGGGACATCACCATGATCGGGGACAGTGAGTCAGATGCAGACACTAGTGCTGCAGAGGAGATGTCTTCAGCTGAGGTGATGGCTGAGCCTCCTCCCAAAGCTGTGTCACCAGTGCCACCAAGTTCTCCCCCTCCCAGCAGCGCATCATCCGGGGAGGGCCAGAAGGCAGGAGGAGGAAAAAAATCCTCAGTCTAGGATCATTTTAAGCAGGTGCGGGCAGATGATCAGAGAGAAGTGCAGTGCACTTTGTGCAATAAGGTGGTGAAGCATGGACAGGTGCTCGCCAACCTTGGGATAACTCCCATGGGGAGGCACCTGAAGTCATGCCACAGTGCTCTGATGCTAAGCGGGAAGGCAGGGGAAGTGGATGCCAGTGGGTTCCCGACTGCAGCAGTGACCAGTCGCCTAGCTCCTTCAGCAGGCAAGCGTCCTGCACCAACTGCTGCTGCCTCTAGCAGCAGGAGCAGTATGGGGGCAGAACAGCAGCAGGAGCCTCGCTAGCAACAGCGTCAGTCCACTATGGAGGAGCTGGGGTGGGGGCAGCTGCGAAGGCCATCGGGTGCTGGAGGGCTGCGTGGCTTTTTTCAGGAGAAAGCCAAGCGCCTGTTGGCCAAGATGATTGTACTGGATGGGCAGCCCTTCTCAATTGTAGAGGACAAGGGCTTGCAGTGGCTGATTGGATTCCTGGCCCCCCAGTTTAAGCTGCCTTCCCGCTCCACCCTGAGTCAGACTGTGATGCCAAAGCTCTACAGGGCTGTGAAGGAGTGGGTGAAGGAGCAGCTGTCAGGGGCTGGGGGGGCCATGGTCCACTTCATCACCGACCTTTGGTCCTCCAGGAACGCCCAGCACGCCTACCTAGCAGTGACTGCACACTGGTGGCAAGACCCAGAGGCAGCGCTTGGCAGTGGCAGAAGGGATTCTGAAGCAGGGTATAGGTGGGCCCTGCTTCAGGCACATGTAATGGACAGCTCCCACACCTCAAGGAACCTTGAGGCAGCCCTGGCCGCCATGGTGAGGGAGTGGGTCACGCCAGGTGCGGCCTTCACCAAGGGGTGTGTGGTCACAGACAACGCGGCCAATATACTGAAGGCAGTCTGTGACAGGGGCTTCACAAGCATCCCTTGCGCCGCACACACCCTCCATCTTGTGGTCAAGGATGCTCTGGGCTTGGGGGAGAAGAGGATTGGGCCAGGCACGCTTAGCTCCCTGGTCGACCAGGGGAGGAAGCTGGCAGGCTTCTTCAACTGCAGCGTGAAGGGCAGTGAACTCCTCCGGGAGAAGCAGGCCGAGCAAGGGTCCCCGGTGCACCAGCTGGTCCAAGATGTCTCCACCAGGTGGAATTCCGCCTTCCTGATGCTCGAGTGACTTCTTGGGCAGAAAGTCGCCCAGCATCAGGTGGAACTGGAACTGGACACAGACATCGAGGCACCTCCAGGGTACAACAGGGAGTAATGGGAGATTCTTGCTCACACAGTCTTTGTCCTGAGACCGTTCCTGGCCATGACGGAGACCGTGAGCAGCTCCACCGCCACCCTCAGCCAGGTGACCCCGCTGGTCCATAGTCTCCAGAGGAGCCTGGACAAGATTCTCGGGGGGCGGGATTGTGGCCCTGTGGGCAGGAAGATGTCCGATGAGGAGCTTGACCTGGCACGGAAGCTGAAGGCGGGGATGAGTGTGTGCTTTGATGAACTCCTGCGCCGGGAGGAATATGTCCTGGCAACTATGCTGGAACCCAGGATCACGGGCAGCATGGCACGTGAGACAGCGTTCTATGGCCTCCAGAAAGGTGCACTGGTGTAGAAGGTCCATCAGGCAGAGCAGGCTATGCAGCAGGATGCCACTGGGGATGGTGGGAGTGGGAGCAGCGACCCCTTCCAGCCATCTGGGTCTATCCGTGCCCCCAGCCCTAGCGGTAGCAGCAGCACCAGCAGCAGGATGAGCAGCAGCAGCAGCAGGACCCCTATTGCCAGCAGCTCCTCCTGTGTGCAGTCCACTCTGGGGAGCATGGGGCCCAGCACAAAAGGGCAAGCAGCGTGGCTGAGGGCAGTGGGTGCCCACCCAGAGCTACCAGAAGGAGTATGATGGCGCCCCAGCAGTAGTGGAGACCTACCTGGAGGAAGAGTCATGCATTGATCCCAGCAGCGATCCCTTGGCCTACTGGGCCGGCAAGGCCAACGTGTGGCCGGCCCTGTCGAAAGTGGCCAAGTACGGTATCCTGTCCTGCCCACCAACCAGTGTCCCCAGTGAGCAGGTGCTCTCTGTGGTGGGGAACATTTGCTCCCTGCACCGCCTGAGACTGGGGGCCAAGTTGGTGGAGCAGTTGATCTTGAAGGTCAACCTTCCGCTGCTGGGATTCCCCAAACTTCCCCTGGAAAAGGAGCAATGGCACACACCATCCCATGCCAGGGGCAGTCTTGGGACAGGGCTCCTCCTCCTCAATCTGGGCTAGGGCTACTGCTCCTGTGCTGCTGAGGTGCTTTCCCTCCCTCCCTCCCAATGCCTGGCACCTGCCGTGTCCCCCCCCTCATACTAGATGGCCTCGACCACCTTATCTGACTGACCTCATGAAGCAGGGTGGCATTGGGAAACAAACTAAACCTGCCAGCTGGCCTATGGCTACACGATCTCGGCCCACCTATGTGATGCTGACTGGCTCTTGCTCTCTCGCGCTGCAGTCTTTGCTAGCCTATCTGAGTGCCCTGCTGCCAATGTCCCAGCCTGCCTGCCGTACTGCCTCTCATGTCATCCTGCCTGTCTGCCCGCCCAGCTTGCCGCCAAACTCAAAGCATGCCTCAACCCGGCTTCCTGTCTCCCATGCCAAGGTGCCTGTCTGCCCCCCCAGGTTGCCTAGATCAATGTCTGCCCAAGCCTGCCTGGCAGTGCCTGCCCTACTGCTTCTCATGCCACACTGCCTGCCTGCCCACCTGCCCAGGTTGCAAAGCTTGAACCCTGCCTCAGTCTGCCTGCCTGCCGCTCATGCCACATCGCCTGCCTGCCCTGTCAACCAATGTCTGCTGCTGCGGCCAATGGCCCCCAGGCCTATATGCTATCTGTACCAAGGGTTCTGTACCCTGGCCACTAATGTCTGGTGATGCTGGTGCCAATGGCCCCCAGGCCTGTATGCTGTCTGTGCCAAGGGTTCTGTACCCTGGCAACCAATGTCTGGTGATGCTGGTGCCAATGGCCCCCCGGCCTTTATGCTGCCTGTGCCATGGCATCAAGAAACAGCCACTCCAGCCCCAAGTCCCGCCATCAGGGTTCTGGGGCCTACGTTACGGTCAGGGAGCGCTGTGCCCAATAACTAGAAGCTCCCACTCTAGCCCCAGCCCAGGACTCAGGATTCTTGTACCCTGTCATTCCACTCACGGGACGCTGTCATTCCACCTTTTCTTTATGCAACCTGCTGTTCATGGCAAAAGAGAGAGAGAGAGAG
>QEPC01008436.1:5258253-5322889 GCA_003113815.1 Sphenodon punctatus | reverse complement strand
CTTCCCTTCCTCCCTCCTACACAAATATTTCACGGTGTCCTGGACCCTGTATACTCCCCCGAGAGTCTGCTTCCCTTCCCTGTGTACGTATTATTTCCTCTTGTTGGGGCAACTGGTTACCTCTCCGCTAGTCCCGATGATGAAAAGGGTTGCCTTCTAGTTAAGGAGGAAAGCCCACCTACCACCCTTAGGGACATTGTAATCCTCGATAGACATTCCTTTCGGAGAGGTGACCGCCCTGTTAGTCGTATTTCATTACCCTACCTTGTTTTCTTGCTCCCTTTCCCTCACCCCGTAACACCCAGGTGTGGGGAGAACTGGTGGTGGAAATTTTTTGCGGGATCTATTTGTGGATGATATTGACTGTTGTAAGTTTTAAGTTGTTTTTATTTATTTATTAATTGTTGTAACTGGCCTGTGGTCAATCAACATTATATTATAATAAAGAATTATTATAATGTATGGGTTTCTCCTGAAAGACAGTTCCCCCAGCCGGCCACATTCCAAGACATTATTGAAAATTTACCATCTAATCTATGTGGCTCGCCCGGTAGTTAAGTCTGCGTGGGATGTTTATTTAGCCCTATGGCCCCTTCAGCTCCTCCATCAGCTGTTAACATCAAATGTGCAGCCCCGGGGAAATTGCATTGGATCAACACAGTCTGAGTAATATCCTCCTGGTTTCCCCCTATCTCCTGCTCATCTACCCTACCCTCCCACTAAAATTGCCAGTCTGCTGCTCTAATACTAATACTGCTTTGTTCTTTTGACTCCCTAAACCTTCCAATTTGCTTCTAATGGGAGATCCTACCTCATCTAAATCCTCACCTACACCACTGACAACCCTCAAACTGGATGGCCCTATATCCCCTAAAATCTACCTCCTCACTTCAGCTGTGTTGACCACCTCGGGTGATTTCAGAAGTGACGTGTTCCAATTCACCACAGTGAATCCCATCCCATTGTGAATGGATTCACCGTGGGCTGTGGCGTCATGTGCGGCCCCAACAGAAGTGACAGGATCGTGACCACTGCCCAGGGGCAATCAGAGAGAACATGGGTCGGGGGAACACAACAGACACGCAGTGGAGACGTGGAGCGCGGTTCGAGCCCCAGAATGCACCGTGGCTGGGGTCAATTCCTTCCACCATGGCCGCGGGTTTCCATTCAGAAGTTACTTTTCATTCAACCTTGCCGTGGTGACCATTCACCACACTTCTGGACCTCCTCCCGCCCTGACCTCACGAAGTGTGGTTACCTTCATCCCGGGCCACGTTTGACTATGGTGAACATCTGGATACGAGCAAACAGACATGCATGGTGCTTTCACCACCATCCGCGTTTGACTGAGGTTGACTGTGCTGGACATTCACGACGTCACTTCTGAAATCACCCCTCCTGAACTCCTACCTGCTGATCTTGCAAGTCCCTCTTGCTACTATCTTCCAACTGTATACCCATTGGGTTGTGAACGTCTGAGTGGATATTAGCCCTTTCAGTAAGTTCGATGGGGGGAGGAAGGGGGGCATTATTTCCAACAACTCCAAGCTCCCTAACACCTTTCCTCTTCCTAAGAGATTTCTCTTTCCTCTCCTGCTTTTGGCTCATAGATGGCTCTATCTTGTAATCACACTCAGCTCCGTGGCTACTAGTCATTAACTTAACCAGGAGTTCGTGTAAATTTGTCATCCTCTTTACAATGGCATTCTGGGTTTGCAACGGCATCTGTCTATATGCCTCCGCTGTCTCAGATTCCTCCGTCAAAAGAGAATCTCCTTTATGGTTGATTCCCTCTGGGAGGAATTCCATGGCTTCTTGGCCCACCCCTTGAGAAGATACAGTACTAACTGGGCTGTAATCCAATGAAACATCTCCATTGCTTCTGAACTCAGGGGTGCTCTGGGGCTTTCCTCTGCAAGGTTTCTTCCTTCTCACCTGCACTTCAGCCCCTGACCGTATACACTCATTCCTCTCCCTCTGGGGGGAATGACTCCTTTCAAACTTCTGATAACTTTTGGCCAAAGATATGGTCTGTCTCTTGATGGTCTGCCTCCACTCACATATCGTTGAAGCCAAGTCTGGTGAATCAAAATGAATCCTTACTCCCATGCCCGATCTCACTAAATACAGCTGGTCGATCTGCTTGATATTCTTGCTTGTAATAGGCAGATGTAATAAAATTCTAAGATGTTCAGCCGCTTCATGCGGAACCGACCATAAGGGTAACCTACCATTTGGAAGCGGACGGGCATTAATAATTAAATTAGAAGGTTCCAAACGATAATGGTCAAGTCCTTCCTTGAGGTTCTTGCTCACCCCCCAAAATTCCCCTTTGTCAGATACTAATTTCATCTTTTTATTTAGGCCCACACTAAGGGCCCCTTCGTCCAATTGCGTCTTATTTCATTAGGGACATTTTTAAGGGAAGCTGTAATGCCGTCCATCTTGACTGCTAACAAATTTAACCTGGTAAATATAAATTTTACCATAGTAACAGTCATGGTGACATGATCATCTAACAAAGCAGCTGTAGGGGCGTCTCCTGTTTGATTAATGTCCTTCTTCCCAAACACAAATGGTGATGTCCCATCACTCCCACCCTCCACTTCTATCAGTCTCCTATGACTGAACTTATCCCCCATGGGGTGTGTGCGTGTGTAGGAGGTATCTTCTAGGGGGCGACAAAATATCGTTTCTGGGGAATATCAAGGCTCTCCTTGGTTTTAAGCTTGCCCATATCCCCAAAGCAGGTATCAATCTTCCTGAATTTAAGTGGCGGGGGAGCCAACTTCAATTGTCCTCCAACCTCTATTATTTTGTGATGGCATAATAAAGTTGTCCAAACGTAACCACCGTCAGAATTTACAACAACCTGGAAAACTGCCTAATTGTGCAACTTTTAAATAACAGGATTCAATAAATTAAACACATTTGAGGCCAAGCTCAGTTCATAAAAGCTGGGGGGCAGAGACCCTTACAAAAATCTGAATAGGAACTCGAATGAAATCGACACCTACTCAAATACAGTACTAACCAGCATCAATCCAGATAGTATAGTGTAAGTCCCAGCACAAATTAAACAATAGCCATAAGACAATACCTCGGTTGAATATCAGACATCCAAACAGCCTCCTTTAAACCAAAACAAAAAAACAACCCCCGTCCCTCCAAACCATCTAACTGAGTACCACCTGCACCTCTGAGGGGGTCGGGCAGCCCAGCCCAGAATGCCCTACACCTGGCCCATGCCTAAGGCCGCACGGACAAGGGTGCGGGTGCTCTCTGTGCTAGGTCTTCAAGCCCCCGGGCGGGGCAGCCATCCAATCCCACACACCTCCTCAGCCAGGTCACTCGTGGGAAGGAAGATCAGGTAGATCAGTCAGAAGTAGCTCACAAAACCCTTCAATACAAATCCCTCTAGTCTGGGCTAAACCAGCCCTCTTGCAGAGTCACTATAGGGCAGTGGGCTTCCAAAGTCCCTGTCTTGTGGAGCACGCTCTCCCCCCCAATCAGTTCAGACGATTTAGAAAGTTTACGTATGCAGACTTTAAACATATCCCCTTTAGCTCTGAGGACTTTCTGATCATTAAATATGCCACACAGAGGACAACACTCATTGAATGTGCAAGAAACAAGCTTGTTGGAATTTGAGAAGGCACTGACCCTTTATTTAACACTTCAGTTAATTTTGCATCCAATCTGAAAATTGTCCACTTTTCACATGGGTGCCGATCACGTCAACTGGGATTTGCTTGGGATACGCAATGCCCCAATACTGGTCTCTTTTACCTCTCCCTCTGCACTTGAGGGATGCAGGGAGAGGGGGAAGGTAGAACTCGAGGAGGGTGTCACCCTTGCATCCTCTTTTGGAATGAACCTGGTCCCTCTTACATGGAGCTCTGCACCTGCCTGAAGCTCTAGCTGTCTGAGAGGAAAGGCTCAAATGAGAGCATCCCCTAAGACACCCCCTGATCTTCCCCCTGGAGCCTACCGGGCCCAACACCATGGATAGCCCCCCCATGCATTCTTCCTGTCTCAGAGGAAGTTACCTTGGAGGGCTAGAAGCAAGTCAGGGCAATTAGCTATCCTGTGCCCACTATCCTGTGTGTGTCTATGGGGGGCGAGGGGTGTCTTACAGTTTTGGCAGCCTGCTCCTCTGCCTGTGCCATCTTTGCTGCGCTCATCTCCTCATCCTGAGATGGCCCATGGACTTGCAGAGCTGTCTCTGCCTCACAGGGATCTCCATAGCTTGAGACCTCAACCCAGGGTTGCCTCTGACCTGAACAATGCTCCATGTGGGAAGGAAGGAGCCTTACTTTACTGCAGTTCCACCACCTAACCCGATATGGAAGCAGGTCTGGAGCAGCCTGTCTGCTGGTAAAAGGCTTGGTGGGAGGGGAATGAGGGAAGGACGCCCTCAGGACCCTCTGAAGACTAGCAGACTCTGGTCTTCCAGAGGGACAAAGAAGATAGCAACAGATCATCCCAACCCAGAGGGGGATGGGGGGAAAGGAGAGAAAGACAAGCAAAGAAAAGAAAACTAAAAAATTCAGTGCAAGCCTCTGGATCCTACTTCCTAGCACTCTGAGGCCACTTTTACAAAAGTGGTGGGATGCAGCGCGTTGAACGCACTTCCTGAAAAGCCCCAGGGGGTGCATTTGGATGCACCAGTAGTAGACGGCCGCCATAGGAATCGCGTAAAAGTGGCCTGAGAGGCAGGACCTGATTGGGTTTGTTTCCCCTCTCATGCACGCGGGGACTGCCAATAACCTTCCTTTTTAGGGAAGGTTATTGAACTGGTAATGGCCCAACAACCCCAGGAGCACCTGGATGGTATTGGTTTCCTTGACCCCTCACAGTCGGACTTTCGGGTTGGATATGGCACTGAGACAGCGTTGGTGGCCTTAGTTGACAACTTGCGCCGTGAGATGGACCAGGGTCGTTCCACCATACTGGTCCTGTTAGACCTCTTTGTGGCATTTGATACCGTTGACCATAAGCTGTTAGTGAAGCGCCTGTGAGATGGAACTGGAGTGGGCAGAACCGTGTTGAAATGGTTCCACTCATATCTAGATGAGAGATCTCAGCGGGTGGTCCTTGGAAAGTGTTTTTTCTCTCCTAGGTCCCTCGCTTGTGGAGTCACGCAGGGTTCTATTCTATCCCCACTCTTCTTCAATGTATATATGCAGCCCTTAGGGAAAGTTGTGGGATGGTTTGGGGTAAACTGTCATCAGTGTGCAGATGACACCCAATTATACCTCTCGTTTTCATCAGACTCAGGCCCTGCTGTCTCGTTGCTTTCCAAGAGTCTGGCGGAGGTGAAAAATTGGATGCAGGCAAGCCGACTGAAACTGAATCCCGATAATACAGAGATGATGTTGGTGGGATGGCAGGTGGATGTGATGGCCCCTTTGATTGGGGGCAGTCGTCCCTTATTGGCGACCCAGATTCGTAGCCTGGGTGTACTCCACCTGCATCTCGTATGGAGATGCAGGTGGAGGCTGTGCCTTTCACCAGCTCCATCTGGTTCGACGGCTTTGGCCATACATCGCCACCACTGACCTGACCACCATCATCCATGCCTTTTGTTGGAAATACATTCCTTTGGTTGCATCCCCCCTAAGCACCTCATCCTGTTCATTTGCTAGAAACACCAGGAGTAGACAGACAGATCAGGGAACCCTTCCCCCATCCTATCTGTCCTACTCCTGTCAGGACCTGATTGGTCAATCTCCTCCCCCAGGAGATTGCTCATCTCTTTGTGTCTCAGAGAGCTTCCTTCCTCCCTCTTGAACACACCTAGTCTTAGGACTTAGCATAGATGTAGGCCTTTCCTATCCTACATGTATTTCCTAATAAAGCTACTTAAGCTTAAGTATGCTTCCTGCCTGCTTATTGATGATTAGCTACTCACACTCCTCTGTAAACTCTGCATTGGGCAAATGGATGCAATGATCTCACAGTCCTTGCATTTCCAACAGGGTTATGGGCCCAGACACCCAAAAGGCAGCGCAGAGTGAGTAAAATTGAGTGCTAGCATTAATCTTAAAGGCAGAAAAGAAAAGAAAGATTTTAGTCTCTGTGACCATGGATTCTATGCTGAAGGTCTCCATTCCAGAGAGGCTCACTGGAGCAACAAACTATGAAGCTTGGAGTCATAATGCAAGGATGGCACTGGGAGGACAAGGCCTAAGGAAAATGCTGGAGTCCAACAGACCTACAGATGCAGGGGCAGCACAAGAACTCTGGGATGAGAAAAATGACAAAGCTATGGCAATCATCTCAATGTCGGTGAGTCAGCGTTTACATGTGCACATACGTGACAAGTTAACTGCAAAAGATATGTGGGAAATTTTACAGAGACTGTATCAAGGGAAGTCAAATATATCAAAGATACAAATGCTTAAAAGACTTTGTAATATGAGAATGGATGAGAGTGAAGATTTTTCAGCTCATGTTAATGGCCTGCTTGAACTAGTCAGGAGACTGGAAAATCAAAAGCTGAATTTACCAGATGAATTGATAGTGGCATTTCTGCTGAACTCTTTACCACCAACAACTTTTCAAACAGTCTGTCAGATAATAGAAATGCAGGATAACCTATCTTTGGATGTTGTTATTCAGAAACTTGAGGAATTTAATATGGCTCAAACTAATGAACAGCCAAACTTTTCCTCACAGCTTGCCTGCAAGGCAGCTGAGAACAAGAAGCCTTTTGCAAATTCAAAAGGATCTGCAAGAGTTAAGCGTTGCTTCAATTGCGGGGAAACCACGCATCTCGCATATCAATGCACCAAGCAAGAAGTTCCCAGCTTCTCTGCAAAGAACAAAGGGAGCCATGATAGGGCTTTCAGCCTGGTTGAGGAAAAAGCATCTCAACTTAAAAATGTGGAAGGAATAGAATGTGAGACTGCTTCACATGATTTCTTTGTTGATTCTGGAGCAACTAAAAATCTTATAAAGGACAAAGACAGATTTATTGATCTGGATAGGACTTATAGAACTCCTATAAGATTGGCTAATGGAGAGAAAGTTTATTGTCAAGGAAGAGGCAGGGCTAAACTCATATGTCATCTGGGAAACGGTGAGGAAATGAAAGTTACCATTGAAGAAGCTCTATATGTCCCAGAATTGGATCATAATTTTATAAGTGTCAAGTATGCTGTACAGAAAGGTTTTGCAGTGCATTTTGAAGGGAAATATTGCAGAATTTCAAAGGAAAAGGAGCTTTTTATGCGAGGAATGCTGGATTCAAATGGCCTATTCAAGGTAGATTGCTTGCAACAGGATCAGTATGCAAATGCTGCAAAAGATTGCAGACATAAGAACTGTGAAAGCAAATGGCACAGAAGGATGGGCCATAGAAATGCAGATGTGTTGCATGCACTTCCAGACCTAGTTAAACATTTTAAAATGAACTCATGTGCAACTAAAGATGAGAGATGTGTTTGCTGTGTAAAAGGAAAGGGAACTAGGCCCTCCTTTCATCAGAGCAAGGAGGAAGCCACACAGCACCCCCTACAGCTCATTCATAGTGATATCTGTGGTCCTATGAAGACAAAAACAATTGCAGGAAACCAGTATGCATTGACTTTCATAGATGATTTTTCCAAGTTCACGTTCACTTACTTGATTAAAGAGAAAAGTCAGGTGCTGGAGAAATTTAAGGAATATGTTGCAAGAGCCAGCAATAAGTTTGGAAGATCACCTCAGATCCTAAGGTCAGATAATGGAGGTGAATATGTTTCAAAACAGATGAAAGAATTTTTGAAGCAAAAAGGAATTGAACACCAGACAACCATCCCGCATACACCAGAACAAAATGGAGTAGCAGAAAGAAAAAATCGCTCTCTCATAGAGATGGCGAGATGTATGCTTTTGGATGCGAATCTGCCAAACAAATACTGGGGGGAAGCAGTAATGACTGCCACATACCTGCAGAACAGGCTCCCAACCAAAGGTGCAAAAGCAACACCTTATGAACTATGGCATGGGAACAAGCCCAGTGTGGGGCACATTAGAGTGTTTGGCTCTAAAGCCTATGCTTATATCCCAAAGGCCAAAAGGACCAAACTTAACACCAGATGTGAAGAAGGGATACTTGTTGGCTATGCACAAGGATGCAAGGGATACAGAGTAATGGACACTGACACTGGAAATGTGAAGATAAGCAGTGTGGTCTATTTTGATGAAAATGAAAAGGGAAGCACTGATCAAATGCCAGACCTAATGAGGCCAAGTTCATCAAGACAGAAAAAGACTGCAGAACTGCAGATAAAAGAGGAAGCTGAAGTTTCATTTGATTTGACCATGTTCAATCAACCTGAACCAGAAGGGGGCACTGACACCAACACTGATGCTGATGCTGAAACTGAAGCAGAACCAGAACTGGAACCAGAAGATAACACTGATGCTGATACTGAAACTGAAGCCGAAGCAGAACCAGAACCAGAAGTGAGACGTTCTGAAAGACACAACAAAGGAGTGCCAGCAGCGAGATTCTCCTATGCGGCAAAAGTGGAGGAACCACAGGAGCCCTCAACATGGCAAGACATTCAAAAAATGCAAACCAGTGAGGCGCGCAAATGGAGAGATGCTGCCAAGGAAGAAATTGAGTCTCTTAATGAAAATAAAACATGGACACTCACAAAGCTACCTGAAAACAAAAAGGCCATTGGATGCAAATGGGTCTTCAAGACCAAGCATAATGCAGAAGGGGAAATCACGCGCCACAAAGCGAGATTAGTGGCCAAGGGATATTCCCAAAAATACGGCGAAGACTACGACGAAACCTTTGCTCCAGTAGTAAGGCACACCACAATAAGAACACTCCTCAGCATAGCAGCTGCAAGAAAAATGGAAGTGCAGCACTTAGACGTGAAGACTGCATTCCTACATGGTGATATCAAAGAGGATATCTACATGCAGCAGCCGCCGGGATTTAAAGAACCTGGGAAGGAGGAACTTGTGTGCAAACTTCAAAAGAGTATCTATGGTTTAAAGCAAGCAGCGAAAGCCTGGAACGAAAAATTGAATCAATTGCTCCTTAAGGAGGGGTTCATACAGGGAGAAGCTGACCCCTGCCTATACTCAAGGTTCAGAAATAAAAGGAGGACATACATTCTAACTTATGTGGATGATCTGATTGTATGCCATGAAAACAAACGAGATTGTGATGAAATCGTCAGGAATCTGAACAAAGAAATAGAGGTGAAAGACTTGGGAGGTATCACTTACTATCTTGGAATACAAATAGAACGAGAAAAAGATGGAAGTTTCCTTCTCAATCAAAAACAAAAGATAAAGGACATTTTAGAATGCCTAGGCATGACAGAGGCTAATGAAGTGGGGACACCTATGGAAACAAATTTCCTAAGCCAGGAAGGCAACGACGAGCCCCTACCACAGGACAACCAGTACAGAACTGCAATTGGCAAAATGTTGTATGTAGCCACCGTCACAAGGCCAGACATTGCCGCTGCTGTAGGAATACTAAGCAGAAAAGTAAGTGCACCAACCCAAAGGGACTGGATAGCAGTCAAGAGAATAGCACGGTACCTGAAGGGCACAATGCATTTAAACTTAAAACTACCAGCAAGCGAGAACCCCAGATTGATGGGATATATGGATGCGGACTGGGCCGGAGACAAGACTGACTGCAAATCTGTGAGTGGAAATGTATTTCTGTATGGAGGCGGAGCAATCAGTTGGACTAGCCAGAAGCAGTCATTAATTGCCCTTTCATCCACAGAAGCAGAATTTATTTCAGCCACTCAAGCATGTCAAGAGGTAGTATGGCTACACAGACTACTAAAGGACTTTGGAATAGACGAACCAAAGCCAACTGAGATGTATGAGGACAATCAAAGCTGCATTCAGCTTACGAAAATGGAAAAGATAAAGCCAAGGTCGAAGCACATCAACACCAAGCGTCACTATGTGAGAGAAGCGCAAGAAAAAGGACTTGTTGAACTGATTTATTGTCCTACAGAGGAAATGATAGCGGATGTGCTGACCAAACCGCTACCCAGAGACAATTTCCAGAGGCTACGAGAAGCATTGGGAATTGTCAGCAGTGCACATAAATGATTCGGTGCACGGGACGATGAGAAGGGGTGTTGGAAATACATTCCTTTGGTTGCATCCCCCCTAAGCACCTCATCCTGTTTGTTTGCTAGAAACACCAGGAGTAGACAGACAGATCAGGGAACCCTTCCCCCATCCTATCTGTCCTACTCCTGTCAGGACCTGATTGGTCAATCTCCTCCCCCAGGAGATTTCTCATCTCTTTGTGTCTCAGAGAGCTTCCTTCCTCCCTCTTGAACACACCTAGTCTTAGGACTTAGCATAGATGTAGGCCTTTCCTATCCTACATGTATTTCCTAATAAAGCTACTTAAGCTTAAGTATGCTTCCTGCCTGCTTATTGATGATTAGCTACTCACACTCCTCTGTAAACTCTGCATTGGGCAAATGGATGCAATGATCTCACAGTCCTTGCATTTCCAACACCTTCATCACCTCGAGGCTGGACTACTGTAATGCGCTCTACATGGGGCTTCTCTTGAAGACGGTACAGAGACTGCAGCTGGTGCAGAATGTGGCGGCCTGTCTCCTTACTGGGGCGGGCTACTGGGAGCACATAACACCAGTGCTCCGGACTCTGCACTGGCTGCCGGTAGTGTACTAGGCCCGCTTCAAGGTGTTGGTGATAACCTTTAAAGCCCTATACGACCTTGGCCTGACATATCTGCGGGACCGCCTCACCTTCTGGGTCCTTGACCAGCCTTTGCAGTCTGCCAGGGGTGCCTTTCTGGAGGTCCCCATGTTACTCGGTGGGTCACCATAGATAGAGCGTTCTCAGTGGCTGTGCTGCAGCTCTGGAACTCCGTCCCAGAGGAAACTCAAGTGGCCTCGGATCTCCTGACTTTTCAGTAAGACCTGGCTGTTCTGCCACATTTTTGGCAGGGGGGATGGGTATGGAGGGGGGAGGTTGGTTATTGGTCCTGCCCGGGGTTGATTTTATGCTGCTGAATTTGTTTATATAATAGTATATTTTTGTATTGTTTTAATGTATACGTTTTAAAAATGGAAATTTGGCTTTTAGAGATATTTTATTTTGTATTTTGTAAGCCGCTTTGAGTGCTGTGGCAGAAAAGTGGGATATAAATGTGACTAAATAAAATAAATAAATTTTGGTGGATCCTGACTCCTCTTCTGAGGGAGGGGAAAACCCTTTCAGTAGAGAATATCCACTTGGAGAGAGACAGAGAATGGATGATTATTGTATACTTTGCCTTCCATAGACCATAGGTAAAGTCCTTGTCTACTGCATTGTAACCTGGCATGAAAATGTGAATTGTAACCTAATGTGAAGTGGAACATCTTGCTTTTCTGGAGTCATTCGTATGAATGACTCCAGGATCCTTTTCCTGAGCGGTTACCCCTATTTAGAACCCAATATTGTGTATGCGTAGTTTAAACTATTCCCACAAGTGCAACAATTTGCACTTGTCAGCATTGAATTTCATCTGCCATTTGGTTGCCCAGTCACCCCGTTGTCCTGCAGTTCTTAGTCTGGCCTGGTCTTAACTATCTTGAATAAGTTTGTGTAATCTGCAGATTTGATCACCTCTTTTCCAAATCATCAATGAATATATTAAACAACACTGGTGAAAACTGATTTAGTCCTACTTTTGTTTCCTACCATTTAACATGTTTCTAATCCATGACAGATCACTGCCTCTTATCCCATTACAATTTAGTTTTCTCAAGTATCTCTTAAGAGGGATCTTGTCCAATGCTTTCTGAAAATTGAGATATACTATACCAACCAGATCAACCTTATCCACGCTTTTTGATGCCCTCTCAAATAATTGCAATAAACCAGTAAGGCATGACTTCCCTTTGCTAAAACCATGTTGCCTTTTCCCTATTATGTCATGTTTGGCAATAAGTCTGATAATCCTATTCCACCAATTTGCCCAGAACCAGTGTCAGGCTCACCAATCTGTAATTTCCAGGGTTGCCTTGGGAAACTTGTTAAAAATTGAAATTACATTAACTACTCTCCAAGCCTAAGGTGCATAGGCAGATTCTAGCAATAGGTTAACAACAGTAGTTCTGCAATTTCATATTTGAGTTCAGAATTCTTGCGTGAATATCATCCAGTCCGGGTGACTTGTTAGTTTAATTCACCGATCTGCTCCAAAACCTCTTCTAAAATCATGTCGATTTGTGACAGTTATTCACATTCATAACCTAGAAAGAATAGTTCCAGTGTGTGCATCTCATCAACATCCTCTGCAATGAAGACAGATGCTAAAAATTAATTTAGCTTCTCTGAAATGGCATTCTTCCCTGAGCACCTTTCTTATTCCTAGTCATCTAATGGCCCAACTGACTAACTAGCATGCTGTCTGCTACTGATGTACTTGGGAAAGTTTTTATTATTAGCTTTTGCATCTTTAGGCTTTTCAAATTTCCTCTTGATCTGCCTTAAGATTGTACATCTAGTCAGATGCGTAGCACCCACTGAGCGACTCTGGTTTAATGGTGAGGACCACCAGGCACCAGTGAGCTGTGTTACATTTTTTTTTTTTTCATTACGGCAGGCCACCCACTCCCGCCACTCTCTATTCTCCCCGAGTGGGCGGCCGCCTTACCTTGCTACTGCAGTCTGGTCCCCCTGCAGGGCTGGAGCGTGAGTTTCCCGGGGCTTTATCAGCTGCCTAGATCAGCTGCTTCTGGCTCCAGCTGGAAGCAGCTGATACTAGGCGGACACTGGTGGTGCTCAAATTCAAGCCGCAGGGCCGTTTGGGGGGGGCAGACTGCTGCAGCAAGGCAAGGCTTTCTAAGGCAGCCACCTACCTGCCTGGGGAGAGTAGAGAGAGGAGAATTGGTTACCTACCTTTGTGAATTCCTTTCTCTCTTACTCTCCTGATCCTCCTCCGCTGGGTAGCTCTGCTGCTGGCCGATAGGAGGCAGATGACTGTAAAAAAAATTGCGCATGCGTCAGGAGCTACCCGGGACTCCTCAGTTGTAACATAGCCGAGTGCTCCTGGAAGGTATTCTTATCTAATAACAGAACTTAAGTAACAATTTATGTAAAACAACAACAGGGATGCCTGCAACTAGCATGACCACTGGAACTAGTGAACGGAGTGGCCCCCAACACGAATAACTAGGCTGAAAACGTTTTGTTGTCTGGCAGGGAGGGCCGGAGGAGGATCAGGAGAGTAAGAGAGAAAGGAATTCACAAAGGTAGGTAACCAATTCTCCTTTCTCCTCTTACCTCCTTCTCCTCCTCTGCTGGGATGTACCAGAGCCAGATCCCTCCTTCTACGGGTGGAAGCCGACAGCACTGGGAGCCTCCAGTACCGCCTGCCGAAAGCAGCCTCAGCTGACTGGAAGATATTGACCTTATAGTGTCTGACGAAGGTATGTAGGGAAGCCCAAGTTGCGGCCCTACAAATCTCTTCGTAAGAAGCTTGTGCTTTGAAGGCATAAGAAGTGTGCCCAGATTTGCAAGGGGGGAATCTTCCCACTCGCTCTATAGGCTTCGATGATGGCTTGTTTGACCCATTTGGACAGTAAGGCTTTGGAGGTCTTGAGGCCCTGGAGGCCTGGGTGAATGTTAAGGAAAAGGGCCGGGGATCTGTGAAAGGTCCGCGTCCTAGCTAAATAAATTTTGAGGGCCCGACGGACATCCAACTTATGCCATGCTTTTTCTTTGGGGTGGACTGTGCTGGGGCAGAAGGAAGGAAGAACTAACTCTTGGGCTCTGTGAAAATAGGAATTGACCTTCGGAATGAAGGCGGGGTCCAATCTGAGAGTAACAGAATCAGGGCAGAAGATACAAAAGTTGTCTTCCATAGACAGCGCACTCAGCTCCGAAACACGTCGAGCTGATGTGACTGCCACTAGAAACACAGTTTTGAGAGTGAGCAGATAAAGAGAAACATGCTTGAGTGGCTCGAAAGGTGGTTTTGTCAGGGCCTCAAGTACCAGGTTTAAATTCCAAGAGGGAACCCTGTGGACGACCGGGGGGGAAAGCAGCCTAGCTGCCCGAATGAATCTCTTGACGTGTGGGTGAGAAGAGATAGCCCTACCAGTAGTAGTCCTGAGGACAGAGTCTAGCGCTGCTGCCTGCCTAGCAAGAGTGTTGGCTTTGAGCCCTTTTTCTAGCCCTTGTTGGAGGAAGTCCAAGACTTGGGGAATTCCTGCCTGTCTAGGGTCTAAGCTTTTCAGTTTGGACCAGGATGCGTAAGTTTTCCAAGTATGTTGGTATGAACGTCTAGTAGCTGGTTTCCTTGAGTTCTGCAGAGTGTTGAGTACAGAGTCCCAATACCCCCTTCTCTTTAGTGCTGAACGTACAATAGCCAGACTGTTAGCTGAAGTGTCCATATGTCCGGGAAGAGGATTGGTCCTTGATGTAGAAGGTCCGTCCATAAGGGGAGCTTCCTGAATCGGCCCTGGCTGAGATGTATGAGTTCTGAAAACCAGGGCCCCCTGGGCCACCAGGGTGAGATCAGTAGTAGATTAGCTCGCTCTAAGCTAGCCTTGGCGATGGTGCGTGCGATCAGAGGGAACGCGTAGAGTAGTCCCTTGGTCCATGGTTGGTTCAGGGCATCGATTGCCTCTGCATCCCTCCCTCGCCATGAAATGGGGAAGTTGGCACTGGTGGCGAACAGGTCCATGATCGGGAGGCCGAACCATCCCACGATTTTCTGGAAGACGGCCTTGTTGAGTGACCACTTGTGAGGTTTCAGCACCTGGCGGCTCAGCCAGTCTGCTGTTGTGTTGTCCTGCCCCCTGATGTGAAGCACTTTCAGAGACATTACGTGGGATTGGGCCCACTTGAAGAGTCGGTTCGCTTCCTGCTGAAGCTGAGGAGACCGGGACCCCCCTTGGTGGTTCACATAGGCCCTTGCCGTGATGTTGTCGGTGTAAACCAGCAGATGGAGCTCGGTCCCGGATGGAAAGAGTTGCTGCAGGGCCAGACGAATGGCTTTCATCTCTAAGAAGTTGATTTGTTGTCGTGCCTCCTGTGGTGACCACGTCCCTTGTACCGAACGAGTCGATGTGTGAGCACCCCAGCCCATCTGGCTGGCATCCGTCGTGATTATTTCCCTTCTGGGTTCTGTGAGGGGGACCCCTTGAGAGAACTGTGTGGGGTCTAACCACCAGGACATGGAGTTCTTTAGCTGTTCTGGGATGAGAACCTTGGGATTTCGCCCGCCAGTGAGATCTCGCTGAAAAGGAGCTAGCAGCCTCTGCAAGGGACGGAGGTGGAACCTGCCCCATGTCAGTTGGGCTGTGCAAGAGACCAATAGGCCGAGAAGTGACGCTAGAGTCTTGAGTCTCACGTGGTGTGAGGATCTGAGGAACGATACCAGCTTCCAAATTCATTGCACTCTGTCTGGGGGAATGAATACGAGGTCGGAGCTGGTATCTATGATGGTGCCCAGGTGTTGCAATCTCCTCATAGGAACGAGGTGGCTCTTTTCCCTGTTGACAAGAAATCCGTGTTCTTCCAAATATAGGATCGTTTGGTTGAGGTCCAGTAAGGTCTTCTCCGGGGAATGGGCCCTGATCAACAGCTCGTCCAGATAAGGATGGACATGAATGCCCCCCATTCGTAGGTTGGCCACTAGAGGGATTAAGATTTTCGTAAAGGTCCTGGGGGCTGAGGACAGACCGAACGGCAGGGCCCTGAATTGCCAATGGTGGTTGCTGTATGTAAAGCGGAGCCACTTCCTGTGAGATTTTTTGATTGGGATGTGGAGGTATGCATCCTGTAAATCCAGGGACACCATCCAGTCGTTTCTGTGGATGTTGCGGCAGATGGACGACACTGTCTCCATCTTGAATCTCTTTTTCATGACATGTCGATTTAGAGCCTTCAGATCTAGAACTGCCCTCCATTTGCCCGTCTTTTTTGCAACGAGAAAAAGGATGGAGTAAAGGCCTGTTCATTGCTGGGCGGTTGGAACTTTTTCGATGGCTTTGATGTCCAGAAGTCTCTTGATCTCGGATTGCATCGCCGGATGTTTTACTACGTCTCGAGATGTTGGGGAGATCAGGAACCTGCTTGGAGGGGTGCTGTCCAGTTCAATGGCGTAACCTCATCTGATGCATGACAGGACCCAGGCATCCGAAATGGAGTGAGCCCACTTGTCGATGAACTGTTGGATCCTGCCCCCAACCTGGGAGTTGGAGTAGTCAGGAGTCCTGCCTCGGTTGACTGGGAGGAGGTCCCCTGGATCTGCGTTTGTCGTAACAACCTGAGCGGAGGCCTCTGCCCCTGAAGGGGAAGCTAGGAGTGTAGCCTCTGTGAGCAGGATGCTGAAATCTTCGGGACGGACCTGCGAAGCCCCTGAAACGAAAGGGCTGAGGTCTAGAGGAACCTCGCCTAGCAGCTATTTGTTGCAAGGTTTTCGTTTTGTCCTTGCTGGAGGCTTCCTCCAGTACCTTCTCTAGGCATATGCCAAAATGTTTGGACACCGAATACGGGGAAGCAGTCAGCAAATTTTTAGCGGTGACATTCCCGTCCCTGGAGCCTAGCCACACTCTGCGTCTGGCAGCAATGTTGTTTGCAACTGATCTTGTGGACCAAGAGAGATTATCCGTGGTTGCGTCTGCCAGAAAGGCAGCCGCCATGCAGACTCTGGAATTTAACCTTTGGGCCTTACTCTCAGAAATCTCGGGGTCCTGCAAGTCCTTGAGCCAGGCTAGCATGGCTCTGGACACGTAAGAGGAGGCTATCCCTATTCTGAGGGCCACTGATGTAGCCTCAGAGGTTTTTTTAAGAGCTGCATCAATTGCCCTGTCCGTATTATCCCTAGGGTGGCAGTCCCCCTCAGTGGGGAAAACGGTATGCCTAGCTAGAGAAGCAGCCCCTGCGTCTACCTTAGGGGGCCTTCCTCCTAGAGAAGGAGTAAAGGGTATCTTGAGTCTTGTTCATTTTGAACCCTTTGTCTGGGTGTTTCCACTCCTGTAGTACAAGCTTTTCGAAGGCCTTGTCTAGGGGAATACCCTGGTCCTTGCCGTGAAAGGAAGGAATGTATTGACGGGTTTCTTCCTCCTGTGAGTCGGAGGAATCTTGTTTTGAGGATTTTTCCTGCAGCTGTAGTGTTTTAACAACTTGGGCAATCAGCTCATTTTTATATTGGATGGGGAATTGTCTTTCCGCCTCTTTAGGATCAGGGGCTTGCTCAACCCATTCCCCTTCCTCTAGTTCAGAGAGGGCACAGTCAGAGTCAGAGGAGATGTCAGCCTCACCTAGGTTTTGGTCAGAGGGGGCCAGAATGATATCAGACTGATGTCCTTCTTGATTGCTCTCTGCAGCGGAATGAACTATCAGTGAATCCAGGGGGCCCTCTGGTGGCGGTTTAGATTTCTTTCTAGGAGCACCCGACGTGCCTGCCCTGGATTTTTTAGAGGGTTTTCTCTTTCTTTTTGGCTTTGCCAATTTTCCCAGGGTAGCCAGGATCTCTCCCACAGATTTTTCTAGGGAGCCTAGGCGTACCTGGGTGTCCGGAGCAGGAACTGGGGCTGGAGCAGAGAAGTCCCCTGGGAGGATTGTCCAGAACTCATGGCTAGTACCTGCTAAGAGAGCAAGAAGGGCTTTTAAGCCAGGGATTCAGGGGTTAATAAGAGCTGGGTCGGAGTACAGCCTTGTCTCCACCCTGTCTGGATAGTGCACGTGGATGCTGTTGCTGGGGAGAAAAGGGTTGCAGGCTTGCTGCCTGAGCCCAGTAGGGGGCCCCTCCATGTGGAAGCAAAGAGCTGAGGATTACTCTGAGGCCCAGCAGTGCTGTCCCTGAATATCCTGCCTAGGGTCCTTAGTGCCCTTAATGATTATTGCCCAGCGGGAGCTCACAGGCACGGCCACGCCACCCCCGAGCTCTAAAAACAGTCTCTCCTGATGGGAGCAGCCCTCATATACACATTTTCAGTAAGCCGTCGCTCACAGGCACGGTCGTGCCGCCCCAGAGCGATCAAGAGAACTTTTCCAGAGAGATCGGCTCTGCTAATTAATTCCCCAGCTCACAGGTGCGGCCACACCGCCCCGGAGCGGTGATTATGGCTGCAGGGGCTCGGGGGAAAGCCGCTGTTCCTTTCTCTTTTTTTTTTTTTTTTTTTTGAGCTCGGTTTCCAAGAGGGGGAAAACTTTCCTGATAGCCGGCACCTACCCCAAAATGCTAAATGTGGCTTGAATCTGTAGGGAACCAACGGAGCTGCCGCGACGAGCGTCCTACCGTCTGAGGCAGATGAATGAAACTGAGGAGTCCCAGGTAGCTCCTGACGCATGCGCAATCAAGTTTACAGACATCTGCCACCTATCAGCCAGCAGCAGAGCTACCCAGCGGAGGAGAAGGAGGTAAGAGGTGAATAGCAAGAGTGGGAGTGGGAAGCCCGCTACAAGCAGCACCACAGCCCCAACTGCTGCCGCCACAACCCCAGCCACCGCTGAGCTACACCATGGGTAGGTGAGGAGGGAAGCGGGAGGGAGTGTTTGCTGAATGCGTGGGGCCCGCTGCTGCTCTGCACAGTTGGGGAGCAGGGGTTGGAGAAGCCAGGGGGGGCAACATAAACTAATTATGGGGGGGCACAATAACTACGGGGTGGGAGCAGCTGATTATTGGGGGCACAAATGAATTGGTTATATATCTAGAAGAATGTCTCTTTGTATGGTATAATGTGCTTAATAGGCTGCATTTTGGGGTGTCATGTGTGTTTGAGTGTGGCTTGGCCATTTCGAATTTAGTGCTCAACATGCCCACTTTATTACTTGCTTTCTGCTTGTGAAATGCTTGTAGTTGGAATTGTGGGAAACACCCAGTTGTAAACCATCAAGTGAGCACAGACAACCTCCATTTTGAGGAACGGCAAAAGTGCCTTTAAAGTTAATTCACATGCATGTGAGCTGGGCAGCTTTGCTAAGCCTGTTGGTCCAGGCAGCACCCCAGGCCCACTGGTGGCTTTGCTGCTGTTAGCAGACAAAAGGGGACCCGAGGGAGCATCTTGACTTCTTGGCCAGGGGCCCATTCCACCCTAGCTACGCCCCTCCATCTAATTTGTCAAAGATTATGCTCTGTTTTCCTCATTTGGACTCGTTTTCTATTTTTAAAAGGATATCATTTTGGCTCTACTGGCCTCCTTCACTATTTAGCCATGGAGGCATACGACTGGTTCTCTTCTTGTCTTTTTTTAATTTGTGAAACACATTTAATCTGGGCCTCTAAAATGTTTTAAAATAATCTCCATGTCTCTTGCAGACATTTGAACCTCATGACTGTTCCTTTTAGCTCCCCTCTAAGTAGCTCTCTCATTTTTGTGTTTCCCCTTTTTCAAATTGAATAGTTTTATTAGGCATTCTTCCCCTATAAATATGTCTAATTCAATTTAAAAAAACTTTATTAGTTTTACTGAAACACAATAAGCAGTCTTAGTTTCGTAACATAGTGAAACTTAATACTAACATGTATATATTTCAGAAGAAAACCTCCCCACTCCCTACCCGAGGGAAAAAAACCAAAAAACATATGTAGTACAATTTCAAGTTTATCTTGTTTATTCCCCATACTCTGAGAATTAATATACAGGCAACCAAAATTGTAGGTAGGATATCTCAAGGAGGCTCCTCCTGGGCTTTCCTGCAGCTCTCCTAGTTGCCAAACTATTGCACAGGTTCCTCTCCTTAATAAATCACCTTTGTAACTTACCAGTTGCCTTTCGACTTCATTCCCCTAAGATCTACTTTAAAGCCCTCCTGATCTGGTTTGCAAGCCTGTTGCCAAAAACATTCTTCCCAGGCTTTGTGAAGTGCAATCCATCTCATCCTAGCAGCTTTTCATCCTGGAAACTCATGCCATGGTCTAAGAATTCAAACCTCTCACAATGACACCATCCGCAGAGCCGATGTTCTCTCTCTTCCTGTTCCTCTACTTTCAACAGGAAGGATTGAAGAGAACACCACTTGTGCTGCCAGAAATCCTTCACCTTCCCATCCAGAGCCTCAGTCACATCTGATATGCTCATGGTCATGCCTCGTAGTATCATTTATTTCCACTTGGATGAGCAGAGAGAGATAGCGATTAGAGAGGGTTTGATGAGTCTTGACAATCTTTCTGTCACATCCAGGATTCATGCTCTGGGGAGGACAACACACGTCTTGAGATGACAGGTCTGGCTGGCAGCCTCTTTACCTCTCAGTAGGAAGTCACCAACCACCACCCTCCTCCTCTTGGGTGTGGTGGTTGGATTCTTCCCATCCTTAGAGGACCGAGGGACCTCCTTCCTAACCAGTGGATCGGGTATTCTATTCATGAAATTATGCTAAAATGTCTCTAGTAAGCATATTTGTAACATTTGTATATTTTCTCTTCTACAAACCAACAGTAGATACATGCAACCACATATACCTAAATGCCACTATGGTATACATATGCCTTTGTTTATTCTTGCAACCTCTTTGACATTAAGACACTAGAAAGTTAGTAGATACTTCTCATGTTCAGAGGATGCTGCGGTTACTGAGTTTGTTTATACTCTATGTGGCAATTCCATAATTGGAGTGGGGGGGGGGGGCACAAACTCACTTTACATTGGCAAAACACATTGTAATTATTATTATTTTTAATGTGGTGATGGCTTTGCACATCTCCACATACATTAAGGCCAGTGGAGACGGTAGAGCGGCTTTTATAAATCTCATGAACTTGGTTCTTGTGCTCCTTTTCAAGAGAATATGTGGTCAGTATGTCAACTAAACTCTTAATGATTTTCAGCACTAATCTCTCAAAGGCTCTAGCTCCTGGAGTATAAAGATATAAGGACCAGCTGCTCCAAGGAGGAGACATTTATGGCATCTAGAAACATTACCTCCACATCATAGCCAGAGGAGACATTAACCCAGTCAATATTCAGATAACTGAAATCACTCATTATTATTGTGTTACCCATTTTAGTAGCCTGTCTAATCTCTGCTAGCATTTCATAATCAGTCTCACCATCTTGGTCAGCGGGGCAATACTATAGCCCCACTGCTATACACTTCCCTGTTACCATGGAATTTCTATCCATAGAGATTCCAGAGTACAGTTCCCTTCCTCTAAAAAATGTAATTGTACTTTATTCAGTGCTGTCTTTAACATATACAGCCACCCCACCACCAGTTTGATCTACTCTGTCATTTTGAAATATTTTGTACCCCGGAATTACAGCGTCCCATTTGTTATCCTCATTCCACCAGGTCTTTAAGATGCCTATTATGTCTAGTTCTTCATTTAGTGCCATACACCCTAATTCTCCCATTTTACTTTTTAGACTTCTAGCATTTGCATATAAACACTTAACTGTATTCTTTTTATTTAGTCTGCTCATTATAAGTAACTTTCAGGTATTTTGAAATCATTGTCTGTCTGTTGTGCATCGATTTCTGCCTGAGTTCCCTTGGCTTCTTTTCTATCGTCTATGGGTGAAAACAGACATGACGCTAACCACCCTTTGTGGTTATTTATGCATGTTGCAGGGCTGCATAGGGCACCAATACAGCCTTGCAACGTGCATAAATAACCACCAAGGGTGGTTAAAGGGTGGTTAGTGTCATGTCTGTTTTCACCCTATATTAGGATGCTCTGATTTCCCTGAATTAACAGATTCCTTTGGAGATGCCTCGGTCAGAACTATGCACTTCTCAGCGCTTGTCGGCTTTCCCCTGGATTCTAGTTTAAAAAGTGCTGACTCCTTTTTAAATTTTAGCACCAGCCGCCATGTTCCATTCTGGTTAAGGTGGAGCCCATCCTCTTGGAATAAGCTCCCCCTTCCCCAAAAGGTTCCCCAGTTCCTAATTAACCTAAAGCCCTACTCCCTGCACCATCATCTCATCCACACATTGAGACGCTGGAACTTAACCTGTCTCTGGGGTCCTGTGCATGGAACCTGGAGCATTTTTGAGAATGCTACCCTGGAGGTTCTGAACTTAAATCTTCTACCTCGAAGCCTAAATTTGGCCTCCAGAACCTCCCTCCTACATCATCTTATGTCATTGGTAATCACATGTACCACAACAGCCAGCTCCTCTGCAGTGCTTTCTAAAATTCTGTAGGCAATGTGTGAGGTTGGCAACCTTCACACTAGGCAGGCAATTTACCATGTGGTCCTCACGGCCACCAGCAACCCCGCTATCTATGTTTCTGATAATCGAATCACCAACTACTGTGGTGATCCTACACACACTCTTGGAGAGGTATCCTTGGCACGAGAGGATAACACATCACCTGGAAGGCAGGACCCAGCTACAGGATTGCTTCCTGCCATTCCATTCTGATGCTCTCCTTCTTGTAGGCCTTTCTCCTCCAAGGCAACAGAGGCTGCCAAAGTGGAGGTGGGACCACTCTACTATGTCCCTGAAGGACTCCTCTATACACCTGTCTCCCTCAGCTCCTCCAGCTCTGCCACTCCAGCCTCTAGAGACCGCATACATTTTCTGAGAGCTAGCAGCTCTTTGCACACGTACAACCTCTCACCAACAGGAAGATAATCACACATGTTGCACTCTGTGCAAAAGCCTAAATAGCCCCATCCCTCTTAATTAGGTGACAATACTAATTTTCATTTACCTCCTCCCCTCAACCCCCCACCCCCTTAATGGTTGCATAGACAACTTGCAGTGCTGACCTGCGTAAAACTGGAATTCTCAAAAGCCAGAAGTCAAATAAACTGTGGCTGTAGTAATGATGACTCTTGGCAACAAGGCAGTGGTTTCCAAACATTTTGCCTATGTGACCATGTTTTGAGACACAAGTACAGTCCTGTGATCCTGGACAGCAACATATGACATGCAAAGTGGACAAACACTATTCAGAATCATAACCTCATTTGGATTTAGACCCAGAATTTGGAAATCTCCAATTTTATCATGACTGTGGAAGCATGGTGGCATATGCTGCTATTCAGAGACAGAATCAAAATTTGTTGGTACTTGGGGAAAATCACTGTATCACATTAACTTTGTTGAACATTGCATTTACAGAGTATGAGACAGCAAAAATGTCTAAACCAATTATCGTGTGGCTACACCAACAATGAGTTTAGCTTCAGCTTGATCTAATATATATTTCTTATACACAGGGACCAGTTTTCACTGCATTTCCCCCATTGTCACTAATGTAGAAAACACAGTGAACACATGTTCCTGTTTACACATTGTCTAAGGATTAATTGCAACACAGCAAAATAAATAAATAAATCAATAGCTTCTGTACAGCAAAAAAATTCACAAAAATTGCACCACTACCTCCTTTGCAGAGTAATGAAGAAGCTAAACCATTAAAAAAAATCTGAACAGGAACTGAAATATTATAATCCCATGAGTGATTGTTGAAGCTTTTAAACTGACTTAAATGAATCTAAACCAAGATTCCAAATACAAAGCAATAGTTAATGGACACTAAAGTAAACCACCACAAATGCATGTGTTTTTCACAGGAACATAGTTTTGCGTGCATTATTCCAAGGGCTTTCTTATGAAATTCAAAACCCAATATGAACTTGCTATTATGAAAAACATTGGATGCAGCAAGTCAATAGTTTGCCTCTGCTACTTTCTCAAAGGTTAGCATTTCTATGTAGTTAACCCAGCCACACCAAAAATCCCATAGAAATAACCTATAATGTTTATTTCATTGAAGAGTTCACAAGGATAAGATCAGGCAAATTGAAAGATAACTTAGCAAAGGTATGAGTTAAATAGATGTAACACAGAAAAAAAGAAAAGAAGGAAAAGATAGATAAGGGACTGTCCAAATATACAATTCTATGAAATGATATTAAGCAGTCGTGGGGGGGGGGGGGGGAGGGAGAAAAAGGAGGATTTCTCTTTCATTTCTCCAGGTTTCAGTCTCTTGGTCTCAAGTCTCAATATGTACCTCCCAACAAAACAAGGTGTTGTGTTTCTTATCTACACACAAGCAAAGTAGAAAATTTTAAAACTCCAAAACTTACTTTGTACATCAAACAAATTGACTATTTGCTATTGAGTTCAATGGAGCCTGGGACTTTATATCTGAATAATGTAATCCCCAAGCTACTGCCCAGCAGCTCTAGCGCCGTTCACTTTTTTGGGACTAGCACCGGCATTGGAGCTTGAGGATCACACTTTGATAATGGCACCATGTAATCTGTGCTCCCTGTTCTCTTCCTTCTGTTACTTAACAGTTATGCTCAGCTGCTCGTTTTAGAACCGCTTGTGATTTTTATTGTTTTCGTGTTATCTTTATATTGTAAGCTGCCCCAGGCTACCTATGGCAGGATGGGGTGGAGTAATAAGAATTTATAATAAAATAAATAAATATAAACTGGTTAAATCCCTACTGCTCTGGCTTTAAAAACAGATACCATTTATTTATTTAAACAGGCTTGCTACTCCGCCCCTCCTGCCACATGCAGCTCGGGACGGCTCACATTACCATAAGGAAATAAAACTGATTTGCACCTTGAGATGGAACAGACTAAAGATACACAGAATCATGATTAAACACCTCCAAATCACATTTTCACCTACCCCAAAATAGCCTTTTAACGATTTGTTTGATCATAGCGTTAGACGTGTATAGTCAGGGACCGGTTTTCACTGCATTTTCTCCATTGCCACCGATGGGGAAAGCACAGGGAAAAAACGTGCAGGCATTGCAGTGGCTCAGGATGCCCTGGCCCACTCTGGGGCAGGAAACCTTGGCTGCCACTCTCTGGGTCGGCAAGTGGCACCAAATGTGCCGGCTGCCGGAAGAGCCATCCCACCGCCCTCACGTGCCAGGGTTGGGGGGATCACAACTAACGGCCCTGCCACCGCCTTGCTTCCAGTGCTCTGCCCCCTGCCTAAGCTGCCCTGAGGGTTAGGGGAAGGAGAGGACAGAAGTCTAAATACACAAATCAATAGAAGTACAGCCATGGCAACTAGCCATGCCACATGGCTATGTGATAGGCAGAGCAAACAGACGCACAGGCTCTCACTGGCCCAGGTTGACAGCCCTTGGCCTGGGATGCGTCCCCTGAGATTTTCTGCGGATGCATTCCAGGCCAGTTGCCTACCTGCCCTGGGGCAGAAGCGGGCCCACATATGGCAGTGCCTGAACATGCGGGTCAACGTAACGTCTGCTTTTACCCACAGTGAACACTGGTCCCTATACATAGTCTTAGGGGCTAACCTTTGCTCTTTACTAAAATAACCAGTAATACTTGGCCTTCAAATACTAATGTGGCTATACCGTTGCATGCTATATTTAAGAAAATGAACTGAAAATGGAAGTATGTCCTTTAAATATCTGTTATAAACAGATGCTTCATCTCTTTATGTGCTTTGAATTGCAGTCCTATGTACAATAACTGGTACACACCAAAAGGGAAGAAACAAAAGCTGAAGGACAATGGTACGAGATAAGTATAAATTCAGCCACTTTCATTGATGAGATTAATTGCTAAACCATGGTAGAAAGATTGAGAGCTTTATCGACCCTTCTGTCTGCTCTTCATGACTATTACTAGTAGTAAAAGAGGGATTGGGGGGGGGGGGGGGAAGACAAGTTAGAACTTGCAAGAGCATTGGTTTTGGGGTTTTGCTCCAAAAAACACGTACACACAAATATTTACATCTTTTACTGTTCTAACACAAAATATTTTCTATAAAGTCTAGGAATCAAAATATTTTCAGGTAACAGGATTACCCAAGGATGCATTAGATTCTTTTTGTTTCACAAAATAATTAAGTTTCTTCATAAAACCCGGACAGATTTTCAACTTTACAACATAAATACTACACATTTCTTCATTGGTGTGGCAAACAGAAAGTAGGGCTGATGTAGCATTTCTGAAATCTTTTACTGTAACATTAATAGCAGAACTTAATTCCAAGCAAGAATGAATGGGAAGTTACATTTTTCAGCAAGAGCAATGTATTTTTCAAAATTAAAACATAACTTTATAAAACAAAACAAAACAAAAAAGATAAAAGTATTTAATCTTTGCTGGAATCTAGTTTAACAAATTCCACAATTACAAAATCTTAATTTACTCACTCTTCCTCAATTAAGTATTTTAAAGCAAAACTCATTTATAGCCTGGTGTGTGTGTGTGTGTGTGAGAGAGAGAGAATTAGAAACTACATAAAATACTTCTTTAAAAAATCTCTTTGAGGAGTAGAAAAGGTACAGGTCATTTCATTTTAGAAGCCACCCTCACACTTCACTTTAAACTTGATGCTTCCTCAGAATAATTGTGTTTGAGTGCTGTACTATGTAGGTGAGTAGAGAACATACAAAGTGAGGTGTGCAATTACAAGATGTGATGGATTTCCAATATGTTCCATACAGTAGACAGTGCCCATCTCTAAGTAAAATAGCCTTAAATTGTGAAGACCCATATCTAACCAACTAATCTAACCCATGGATATATTGTATCTGCACTTTATCTAAAAATACTTATAATATACAAATATACAATATATCTGCTTGCAAACATAGAAGTAGCCATAAATAAAACTTTATTCTTTCATTTCATTTACAAGCTACCAAGTACCATGTATTTTACACAGCACTGGACACTTAAAACTGTTGCAGTCACAGAATGACCCAGACTGAATAGAAAGCTGTTGATAATGTAAAGGATCTTAAGATAAAAGCAAAGTAATACTGTGACAGATGGGTGGCAAAAAAGCAGTTTTGCCGTAATAATCAGGCTTGTAATGTTGCATCAGTTCTGGTTGAAACAAAAACTGAGTGCCATGCGATTATCAGCTTTATTGTCTGCAGTCTGGCTAAAGTCTGTACAGTCAGTTTGTCCTTTTGCAATTATTAAAATAAAAAAGTTAAAAACTATAGCAGCAACAAGCAAACCCTGTGACAGGGAGGCAAGGGTTAAGAACTAAAAACGTTTATACAATGTGCTTAGGAAGGTTTGCAGAATTTATCTTCCATCAGCTGGAGTTCGACTGAGTGACAACATGATTCGGGAAAATCGTTCACACAGCTCATGTGTGGAATAGGAAGGTAACTTTGGCGGGTCGTTGAAACCTTTAATCTCTGTAGAACAGTCTAGTAGTTTTGGCAGGAAGTCTGTCAGCTTTTCTTGCAAGTTAGCTGCAAATGAAATATATACATTTATTTATATCCATGAAAACAATGTAGTACATAACCAAGTTTCTTTATCATTTGTTTCACATAGTAAAAAACAAAAACAAAAAAACCACCAGCAGTCCACAAAAAACAAAACCTCTCTCCTTAGCACTTTAGAAGCGTACATATATCCACATACACATTATTTGGTCAGGGTTTAATATTGGATGAAAAATATTCCCTAGTTAATAAGAAATACAGAGGATAAATATACAACACGAAACTTTATTTTACAACAGGCTTTCTACAAGAGCTAGTTCTCAGAGAGCCGGATAGGACTGCTGAAATCAATGGACATGCTCCTGTTGCTTTAATGCATCAGTCCTACATACAGATGTTGACCTCTCTGGAACTCAAACTAAAATTGCAACAAAGAAACTATCTATTTCTAGGTGGATGTTTGACACCAAGCATACAATGCAACCTTTAACATGAAGTGTTACTTACGTTCCATTTCTTGTCCAAGATATGAACACCAGCGGTTTCTCATATCTTCTACAGCAACTATATCCTTTTCTTCCATTTCATCCACCAGTAGAAATGGCAAACATGGGACAATAAGCTCATTCATAATGATAAGCCCATTATTTACTTCTTGATCATCTCCAGATTCAAACAGTGCTGCAGCATGTTCATTTAGTTTCTTCATGCAATACAAAAGAAAAAATGAAAAGTGCTTAAGTATAGCGCACCTCACGTTTTACCCAGAATTAGCTCTGGAACAAAATTTGCTTCTACATATTAAGAATATGAAGGACCTGAAGCTAACAACGACCACTCAAACTTTAATTTGGTGACAATCTGGCAAACATGACAGATTTATTAAACATGCCCCATGTAACACCACTCTTCTCAGCAACAAGCTCTCAAATTGGGTCCTGCCTTCCCATGGTCTCCCTCTCAATCTCTCTGTTGCTACGGTTTTGTTTCTTGCCATAAAAAGAAACAGAAGGACCCTTTTCTATTGCTTTCTCGTTGCTCTCAGTTTCGTTAAGCTGCAGCACAGTCCTAAGGTTGCTGTCCTCAACCAGTGTGCGCGCCACTGCTCTCTCTCGTACAATGGGTGCCATAGGGACAAGGTTACTATAGTGCCATAAGACGACAAGCAGGTACTAGGGTCCAGTAATGTAACCTTTTCTAGTATTACCTTGACACTTGTTATTTCCTCTCTTCTGCTTTGCTTTGAGGAAAGGTGGGATAGCATTATTTGTTAGGAAAAAAGCATATCTTTTTAAAAAACGTAACTTTTCCTCAATATATGAAGTTTTCTAACATTTAAAAGAACAACCCAAGTTAGAGAAAATGGTTCCACTTACTAGCAAGCACTCTCTTCTGTAATGGGATATCAACTCATCATCATGCCCTCTGTATGGACCTTTTAACAAGAGTTCTTTATTATTCTGATAAGCGTAGATAAGGTACAGCAATGCTTCCATATAACTAAAACAAAATATAAGCAAAAAGATGTATCAGAATTTTTAATGTACTTATACAGGTCCTGTTTCTGGCTTCTAGAAATGGCATATTTTACCTGTTTGCTATGCCAAATATCTTATAATGTGTCCCCCCCCCCCCCGCCCAAACAACCCAACTTTATGTAGTTTGGGGTTTGATATATGCCACGATATCATGGCTTGATATATGCCACGATATCTTCTGTTCTACACACAATATGTTCATGCACATCAGTGCAATACCAAGCCAAATCATTTACTCATGCAGTGGCAATCTTTCCATTGATTTTAATGGGCTTTGAAGCATTCACTGAAAGATACTACATATTGGTGAAACATGTGGTCTAGCTTTCCCCTGCTCCTGTACTTTGTGTAATCAATCACACTTATGTTAAACTGATAAAAAATACTTCTATTTTCATTTCTAAAATACTCACTTTCAAAGATAATATGGACTGTAAAATTGATGTTAACTACATGCTCCCAAAATCATGACAAGAATCTACACTAGTGGAAATGTTCACAGATCTCTCACTGGCACAGCCTCACAGAAGCAAGGACTGGTCTACTAGCAGTCTTGACCTTGATCTAAACGGAATTAGGGAAATCAACACTACGGATGAAGAATGTATAATAAGGAATCAGGCAATACAGTTTGTTCATAAGCAAACTGAATCTTTATCTTTTTATGCTGGTTCTCTAAAAGGATTAGCCAGGGTTATACCTTTCAACTTCACAAGTCATTCATCCACTGCAGTCTGGTTTCGGTCTGTGCAGACTACGCACAGCCCCCACTCATATTTTTTGGTATGTCCAACCTAACAAAAGGGGCATCCTCCTGTCTGTGTTTCATGCGCTCGTGGGCAGCCCCCACTCACCAGTGAGAGCGAGAGCGAAGAGAGGGGCAGAAAGCAGTCACTCCTCAGATGCTCTAGGATTTCTGCCTGAGACTATGGTGCTGGCGGATCAGTATGCGGGCAAGGCTGAATGCAACCTAACCGACGAGATGCGGACACGTGGGTGCACGTTAGCCCGGATATGTCAGCACTCACTCGCATGGCAGGAGAAACATTCTCCGAGACCCTGCCATGAGTAGGGTGCGGGAAGCAGCCGGCCACATAGCCAGTACATGAACATCTGGCAAACACCTAATAATCGGGTAAGTGGCCGTCGACCTGTCGTGTTTGTTAGCATCCTGAGCGAACACACTAGGAAGGGACCCAAGTCAGACCAACAGGAAGAAAACCCCAAGAAAACACCAGAATAAAGGTATTTTGAAGAAAGAGTACCTACTGGAATAACAACTTCATTTTGGGGAGAACAAGTAGCTTATTCCTTAGTGATATCCACTCAGCCTAAAACTATTTCCCAAACAACAGTATATAACAGATATGGAGACCCTCAGGCCTGGGGGCCAAATGTGGCCCGTGGCTTGGATATTTTTTGGACCTTTTCCAGTTCCTACCCCAACACTGAAAGAGTCCAGTCAGAAAAAGGGATGAGATGAAAGGGAGCAGAGATGAATAGAGAGATGGGATGGATCCAATGCATAGATTCATGATCTGGACTCTCCCTTTCCTTGTTCCATCCTAAGATACTCCCTAAGCAACCCTGGACCATACTGTGGTGGACCAGTATGCAGGCAAGGCTGCATGCAACCTAATTCATGGGATGTGAATATGTGGGCACACATTAGCCCGGATTTGCCAGCATTCGCCCACATGACAGGAGAAACAGTCTCTGAGACATCTCCCCACCTCCCACAATTCTATGTGGCCCTCAGAACTTGCACTAATTTTCAAAGTGGCCCCTGCAAGGGAAAAGATATCCCACTGGAAAATCTCCCACTTGGTATATAACAGTGTTGAAACTCAGTATTCGATTTTTTCTGAATATTACAGTCCTTAGTTCAGAATCACTGAGTTCTGAGGTTCCGAGGATCAGGTGCAGTATACGGAAAGTTCGGTCGTCGATCGAGTGATGGATCCGCACTTTTTCTCTGAGCTGTGCGTGGATGTGCAATTGTTTAACATATTCAATATATATATTAAATTTAATTCAATATATAGATTAATTAAATTGTGTGTTTGGGCATAGGGTAATGCTGTGGGTTTGGCACTTTTGTTGTGTGTTTGCCAAGATGTGCCCAGCTGGGGCACAGGGAGATACTTTCTGTAATTATGGTGTGTTTTGGGGAGGGGCCTTGCCTTGCATAGGGGCATGGAACAAAGGAGGCATATATATTTTTTTTTGGAGGGGGGGGGGTTGCATCTGGTTTCACAGGGGCATGCATGAGGCCAGGGGGCCAAACTTGCTGGTTATTAATTATACAGTGTGCTTTTGGGGTGGCTCTGCCTACTGGCAGGGCAGGCAGGGACCATGTGCTCTCTGGGGCACCAGTATCACCCACCCACTACTTGCATGCATAGGGGCAAGCCTGGGGTCAGGGGGCCAAACCCGCTGGTTGTTATTAATTATATGGTGCATTTTGGGGGGGCGTTTTTGTGGCTCTGTCTGCTGGGAGGGCAGGGCCAACTGTCACCCACCCACCCACCAACCACCCACAGAGCTTGCATGTAAAGTTTTGAGGATTTCAGATTTCTAGTGTTCTGATTTCTGAGTCCTCGATACCAGTGGTGAGGCTGAAAACTCAGCCTCAGTACTCGGAACCTTGGAAACGCTCCTGAGTCGTTTTTTTATATTCAGTGCAGCCCTCTTATAAGCATCTGAGTGTGGTAAGAACTTCATGGTGTACTTCTTCAGAAGGATATTGAGTTGGCTTTCTACCATTACTGTCACCTCAACATTACATATTTTATATGCATCAAGATGGTTAAGGAATGGGACTCTGGCTAGGACTTATGTCTTAAAACACTTCTTTTCCCATTTGGACTTCAAGAAGGTATTTCCCTATGTAGAGTCCCACATGCCTCAAAACGTTGTGTCTTTAATGTTTGTTTCTGACTTGATAGTAGTCTAGGACATTCCACACATGTAGTAAGATTGCCAGAGGTGTACCTAACTCTCCTCTTCAGCAAAGTACTAACACAAGTTGGCTTAAGCATGTGAGTAGTCCTACAAAGCCAGTGGGATAACTAATGCAACTTAAGGGCTGTTACACTAACTAGCACTGACTTGGGAAAAACACAGGCAACGTATTGAACTGGTTAAACCTGAAAGTCTGACACTGCTTTAGGAACTGATTTCAGAAGAGGCCACAAAACTCCTATATACCTTCTCTTTCTCCAATACTCAAAGCCAGTCATGAAGGCCTTCACCTCTCTCCCCCTCTTAAAAGATACAATCACCACTAGAAACAATGGCCTAAATTACAAAGCGAAATATCCTAAAGACTCAAAAAGTGATTTCCAACAGCATTATCAACACCAGGATCAAATCTTGAGCACAGGCAGATTCTCTGTTTGAAAGCATTTATTAAGCTGTTCATGAAACAGGAAATAATTAGATGGTGTAAGATTCCACCTATGACAATGTGATGGGCCAAGACAGCAGACAAATGAATGTTATGACAGAAAAAATTAAAGTTTTTTACCTGCAAACTTTTTTCTACTTCAGAGAATACTGGAGTGGTTTTGATGGAGAGATTATGGTCAACAGTTCATAATCTCACCTGTTTTATTAGCTACGATTTCAAACTTGAGGATTTCATACTCTGCAAGAAAGCTGTATTGAACCACAAAGGAACAAGACACATCTCCCACAGTCCCATGGTCCAAGTGCCAGATGGTGAGTTTTGGCAGGGGAGGCTTTTCTTGTTTCCATCTACACAGAGGAGAGCAAAAGACCTTTGGACTTTTCCTCTACCGCTCAGACTATGAATGAATTTAGGGGCAGGTGTTCAAAAATCCCTCATATTTGATTTGGTGATCCAGTATGTCCCATTGAGGTCTTTGGTGACTACAACTACATTTCGTTTCTATAACTTCAGACACTGAATATCAGGTATCACAAGGATATGCTTGTATAGGTCTCTATGGGACCAAGTTTAAATGGTATTCATCCACAAGTACTGAAAGAGCTCAAATTTGAAATTGCTGAACCATTATCAGTAATATGTAACTTATTGCTAATATCTTCCTCTATGCCAGAGGATTGGAGGTTAGCAAATGTAACCCCAATTTTTAAGAAGGGCTCCAGAGGTGACCCTGGGCAAACTGGTGGAGACCACTGTTAAAAAACAGAATTACTAGGCATATTTGACAAGCATGATTTGAAGGGCAAAAATCAGCATGGCTTTAGCAAAGGCCTCACTAACTTATTTGAATTGTATGAGATTGTTAATTAGCATGTGGATAGGAGTCATACAGTTGATATAGTATACTTGGATTTTCAAAAAGCTTTTGACAAGGTCCCTCACCAGAAACTCCTGAGCAACCTAAGTAGTCATGGGATAAGAGGAAGAGTTCTGTCATACATTAGATAGGAAACAAAGGGCAGGAATAAATGGTCATTTTTCAAACTGGAGGGAGGTAAACGGCGGGGTGCCTCAGTGGTCAAGTACTGGGACCAGTATTGTTTAACATATTCATTAATGATCTGGAAAAAGTGCTGAAGAGAGAGGTGGCTAAATTAACAGATGACACCAAATTATTCAAGATAGTTAAGGCCCAGGCAGACTATGAGGAACTAGAGAGGGATGTTGCACAACTAGGTGACTTGGCAAAAAAATGTAAGGTGAAATTCAGTGCTGATAAGTGCAAGGTGATGCACATAGGGAAAAATAATCTTCAGTTCACATACAAGATGCTAGGTTCTGATCTGGGTGTAACCACGCAGGAGAAAGATCTTGAGAGTCATTGTGGCTAGCTCCTTGAAGACATCGGCTCAGTGTGCACCAGTAGTCAAAAAGGCAAACCGAATGCTAGGCATTATTTCAAAAGGAATAGAAAATAAAAGGGAAAATATCATAATGCTGCTGTATAAATCTTTGGTACGACCTCACCTTGAACATTGTGTGCAATTCTGGTTGCCCCATCTCAGGAAAGATATAATAGAAACTGAAAGAAGTTCAGACAAAGGCAACAAGGATGATGGAAGGGATCGATGAACTTCCATATGAGGAGAGGCTCAACAGTTTAGGGCTGTTTAGCTTGGAGAACAGGCGATTAAGGTGGGATATAGCAGAAGTTTACAAAATCATAAGCGGTGTGGAAAAAGTAAACAGGGATTCTTTTTCTCCCAATACGAGAACAAGGGGACACTCTCTGAAGTTAAATGGCAGCAGATTTAAACAAAAGGAAGTACTTTTTCACTTAGTGGACAATACAATTGTGGAACTTGTTGCCAGAGACAGCAGTGAAAGCCAGCACTTTCACTCAACTGGCTTCAAACAGAAACTAGATAAATTCTTAGAGGATAGAGTCATAAATGTTTACTAGTTGAGCCTTAAACCCCTGGCTACTGGTAGTTGGGAGTGGTTAGCAGGAGATGGGTCGCACTTCCATGGCCTGTCGAGCTACTGTAGCTGGCCAGTGTCGGAGACAGGATGCTGGGCTCACTGGACCATGCAGTGGCAATGCTTTATGGCAATGCTTATGGAAGGTTCAAAGATGTGTGAGTGGACTAGTCTTCATGAATGGGAGGATGTAGAGGCCATTCTGAAGAAGAGCTAGAATATGATTTGGGAACTAATTTTGAAACTCTAAGATACACAAAGCTCAACGGTCAGAGTTGTACAGCAGAAATTACAGTTGCACAGGAATCTGCTTTCTATGAAGTACAAGAATTTGCTTGTTTTTCTCCAAGTAGCTGGAAGAACAAGTGGCGTGTTTAACAATGTAAAATATGAGGAACTTGGAGCCATTTTCTTTTTTAAGAGAGCCACTGGTTTTCAGTGCTCATTATATTTTAGCGGTCATGTGTACGTACAACTCCCATTAGCACCAGTTATAATTGGGGTGCTCAGTTATTCCAATAAAATACAAGAGTGCCATTAAGTTTGGATTTCCCCCACAAAACCTGATAACCCGTCACCTGCTAAGCACTCCCAACTACCTGTAGCCAGGGGTTTAAGCCTCAACTAGCGAGCATTAATGGCTCTATCCTCTAAGAATTTATGTAGTTTCTGTTTGAATTTTCTGGACAAGTGAAAATTGTCACCTCAGTGCAGTGGATAAGCATGTTTGATGTAACGGCTGGTATTTATCTATGGCATCTACTGACGATCATTTAAAAAAGGTAGAACTGTTTTTTAATTGCTCCAAACTATGTTCACTAACTAAAAAAATAATAATCCTGAAACTTTCAAAGCAATGCCACTTAAAATTATTTTCTATTTGTGTCAAAATATTTTCATGAATTATAAATGAACTATTCAGAGGAGAAAAACGTATTGTTCTCTGGCTAACCAGTTAAATCAACACAATCTTTTCTTTCAGAAAGAGAGTTAAAAATAAGAATGGCAGCACTGCCCTCTAGAGGACAGTATCCAAAAACAAGCACCAGGCTTTACCTGTTGGTGAATTTCTCTCCACATGTAGTCTCATAACATATTTTAAAAAATAAACAACAAGGTAGTCCCTGCCCTAGAAACTAACAAGTGTTTCTTCAGCACCCACTGGCAACAGCAAAGTCTCAAACTCCTGAATTTTGGTGCCAGTCCTCTCCCTTGAGATAGAACAAACAGGCACCACTTCCAGCTTTTCAGATGGGAACCTTCCAAAACAACTACAACCATCGGGAAAGACGACTCGCTCTAACTCACCCTTAACATGAAGGGCAAGACTCCTGGAAAATAGGTCATGGGATAATGCCTGCAACTCAGTTTAAAGCTTTTTTCACCTGCTACAATGAGGACAAACAACTAGTGGTACCGCTGTACAGTGCTTCCAACATGCAGGTATCCAAGGACAAGGTAAGTTCTGAGAGGCTAGATCCACAAATGGTTATTAGTCAGGCGGGTCAGCTGATGAGACCCCTAACTATCGAGGGCCGGGAATAAACAGCAGGAAAGGGATCTCACTCCATTATGACCTGTTGGACACTTCTCTGAAGCAGCCAATGTTGAACACAGGATGCTGAGCTAGGGCTAGATGTACCATATGGCTCTGACCCATGATGACACTTCTTTTATCTCCCATGTAGCAATACAGGAACAACTGGGGATTGCAGAGCTTCAAAATCAGGAGCTTGACAGGAAGCAGAGTGACAAGCAGAAAGCACCAGGCCAGGGAAAGAACACACTGAAGATTTAGGCTGATGTGATGGAACAACAGAAGCACCGTCAGAGGGCCCTGCTTGAACTGGATAGCAGAGTGTCACAAGCGAACCAGCAGCCTCCCAAATACGCAAATCGACCCCCCGAAGACAGCAGCATACTTTGAAGTTATCCTACCACAAACAGGCTTTCTAGTCAGCCTGGGACCTTAAAACCAAAAGGAGACCAATGCTTGAGCTGGCACAGGAGACCTCAGGCTAGGAGAAAGTTGCTAGGATCACGACTGTCCGTTTGGGAAGGAATGGGAATCGGACTACACCTAATTATATTTCCTGCCCACAATCCCATTTCAAGGATTGTTAGGTAAGACGGAGCAAATTTAAATAAGAAAAGAAAAAGAGAGCACCCTGAAACTAGGCTTTGAGAAAGCTACAAGAGAACATTTGTTGCAGGCAGGACCAGTTATACCGTTAAAGAACAGTTGCCCTTTCCTTGGTCAAAGACTGCTATTACTCCACATTAATCAAATCTCACTCTCGCAATCCCCACCATCTCTTCTCAACATCTGCTTCCCTTCTGAAGCCTCCGTCCCACCCACCTCCTCCCCTGCACAGGATCTTTCATTTTTCAAAAAGATTGATAAACTTGCTATAGCTTCTCAGCCCTCTCCCTCTCCCATTTCCTTCCCTGCTATTCCCCTTCCTGCCTCTTCTCTTTCTCTCTAGTTTTCCTTGATGAGGTTACCTTCCTCCTCTCTGTATCCAACCCTTCCACCTGCCCCCTTGACCCGATCTCTCTATCCCCTCCTAATAGCGATTGCTCCACCGCTGGACCTTCTTTACTGCACATCATCAATCTCTCCCTCTCTACTTCATCATTTCTATTGGCTTTCAAGCATGCCACTGTCCTCCCGATTCTTAGCGTCACTCGACTCCTCCGAACCTTCCAGCTATCACATCATTTTGCTTCCAAGCTCCTGGAGTGGGCTGTCTACACACACAGTCTTGACTTCCTGTCTTCTTATTCCTCCCATGACCCCCTTCAATCTGGCTGCTGCCCTCTCCACTTGACTGAGACTGCCCTTGCCAAAATCACTAATGACCTTCTCTTAGCTAAGTCTGGCCTTTACCACATTCTTGTCCTCAATCTTTCTTCTGCCTTTGACACTGTTGACCATGGCCTCCTTCTGGATTCACTATGCTCCCTTGGTTTCTGGGACTCTGTTCTTGTCTGGTCCTCTTCGTATCTCTTGCTGGTACCTCCTCTACATCGCTTCCCCTCTCCATGGGAGTTCCCCAAGGCTCTGTTTTGGGTCCTCTTCTCTTCTGCCTTTACACTCTTTCTCTGGGTAAACTCATTGAATCTCACGGCTTCCATTATCACCTGTGTGCTGATGACACGCAACTCTCTCTCCCCACTCCTGCACTCTCCCACTCCATCCAGTCTCATATCACTGACTGTCTCTCTGAAATCTCCGCTTGGATGTCTCACTGCCAACTCAAACTTAATATGGCCAAGACCAAACTCCTCATCTTCCTCCCAAAACATTCCCCTACTTTCCCCCCTCTCTATTTCCAGCCTATTCCTCAGGCACGTAGCCTGGGATTCATCTTTGACTCCTCCCTCTCCTTTATGCCTCAGATCGAGGCTGTTGCCAAATCCTGCTGCTATGCCCTGTATAATATTGCTAACATCCAGGCCTACCTTACTGTTTCGCCGCACAAACCCTAGTCCATGCTCTAGTCATCCCTTGCCTTGACTATGCCAAATATAACTAAGCAAAGCATATGCTCCTGCAACTTCTCAACCGCATGAATGTATTGTTGTCTCTCCCAATGTTTACCTCTCCCTGGTCTCTCTTAGACTGTAAACCCCCTGGGGTAGGGACCTGTTTAGAACTATGTAAACAAATGAAAAACAACAACAATAAATAATAATAAAGATCTGAGGGGAGTCTGAGGTGTGGAGATGTTGCCAAAAGTCTGTGAAGTCTGTAGCTTCTGTGGAATCAGGTGCTCAATCCCTACTAACCAATTCCCTTCTGTGGGCTCCCCATGTCACTCTTGTTCGATTGGTGGGGGAATGAAGGAGGGCCTTTTCGGTTGCTGTCCCAATGTTCTGGAACTCCCTCCCCCTGGAGGTCTGTCTGAGTCTGGGCCTGAGCATCTTGTGGAGGTGGCGTAAAACATTTCTTTTTGTTAAAGCATTTGGTGGGCAGAGATTGGGTGAGGGATTAGGTGGGAGGTTACTGGAGGATTGGAGATTTTTGGGGGGAGGGGGCGGGGATTGTATTTTAAATGTTTTAAAATTGTATTTCATGTCTTTTGCAAGCTGTCCTAAACCTTTGAGATAAGGGCAGGGTATAAATGTAAATAAATAAATAAATAAAGTCTCCAGTACAGAGACACACTTGAAGTTGCAGGAACACTAAAATATTAGCCTCATCATGCCTTGAAACTAGACTCCTTACTTCTTAGGCAACTGAATTGGATAGACTGAGGACTAAAGAACAAGGAGAAAATGTTTACAAAGTTCATTCATATTAATGCAATAGAAATGCATTAACAAAAATACTTATGCATGGTTTTGTACTCAGTATCTGGTGCACAGAAAGCTCTAGATTGCAATTATCTAGTGGGGAACAGTAGGAGTGGAGAAGTTTTCCAAACTCTCCTGAGCTAATTCTCCATTCCTAAGCTGCAGCTGAACACACAGAATCTCAAAAGCAGGGCAACAGATTAAATAGTTCCTGAGGATCTAGTATTAGCCAGGTTCAGAGGCAACAGCCATATATCATCATAGGGATACTACCTCCATGTCCAGCAAGGGATAGAATCCTCTCCAAGGTAGCAGAACTGTAGAAGGCAAAAAGAAACTCAAGACAGAGAGGGGGGGACAGCATGCAGTAGCGCAGAAATACCAGGCATGGAGTGTCAAGATTAATGAGAGGTGCAAAGTGACAGGAGAGAGAGGCAAACACACACACATAGTGAAAACCAGAGTGGAAGGGAAACCAGGTCAACTACAGGAGGCAGGGAAGCTGTAACATGGAGCGCAACATTCAGCAAGACTGAAAAGACAGAGAAAATATAACGGGGAACAAAGCACTCAGAAAGACACTATGAGAGTACAAGGCAACTGCAAACGGGAACTAACCACCCTGGAAGGAACTGTGGAAAAACTGGGAAGCTATGGAGGGTAACATGGGGAAGTAGCAAGGAGTGTAGGGTAACTATAAAAGGGAACCAAGCACTCAGGAAGGAACTATGGAGAAACAGGCCACTGCTATGGAAGGATAATAAGGGGAGACAGCAAGGAGCTATGACTAGAAACAACCCAAGTTCAAGGCTAAAGAAAAACAGGCGTGTTATTAGGGAGGGCAGTAACATGTATACACTAAGAACGCCAAACTAAACGGAAACAAGGGCTATAGGAACTAAACGGAAACAGTAAGCAAGGGATGCAACAGGGGAGAATGGGAAAACCATGAGAAAGGGGGAGTAGAGCAAGTCACAGGAGGGAGGAAGGAAGCTCAAGCTATACAGAGAAGAACAAATACAAGGGACACAAACTATGAATAAGGAAAAATACAACCTGAGGGATGAAAACATCATAATCACAAGGCATGGACAAGAGCACAAACAGTGAGGCATCAGCAACAGATGCTCCACCAACTTCCTCAGGCTTCCAGCCTCTCTCATAAGGAGGGCTGGGACCAATCAGGAAGCTAGTGGGTGTGGCCCAAAACAGTGGGTAAAAACAAACGAGACAGTGACTCGTTCTGGCCAGCTTTGTCCCAATGTGGCCCGCTGGTCACTGCCATGTTTGTGCTCGGGACCCCAGATGTGTTGATGACTAGCTCAGGCTGTTACTTTGTAAAGTGTGGAAGTCACAGCCTGGGCTACTGCCCCCCTCTGCCCACTAGGGTCAGTCCAGGGCAAAGGGAGCCACAGTGGGTTAGAATGCATGTTCTGACCCACTGTGATGCATCCCAGATTATGGCAGCCTTCCTGGTTGTCTGTCATGGCGGGGGATGGGGAGTAGTGCGGGGTTGACTGGCTGCACATACGTTGGGGCCCCTGCCTGGCTGGGTGCCAAGACGACTCCCCAACCAGAGTCAGGTGCGGTCAGTGCCCCAACTTGACCTCAGCCATGACAGCAGTGTGGCGGCGACCCGGTCCAGTTCAGGTCCCCACCATGCCGCTGTCACTTCTGTTTTCACTCAGTGTCAGAGAGAAAGAAGGAACACATGGGAAATTCCAAACCTGAACAGGCCAAGCAGTGGAACAGAGAAAAGGTGCCCACCCAAGGGTAAAGGGTTCAGGGCTGAACCCTGACATTCATGTCAAAATGTATCTTTACACTTATGCAATAAATTGAAGTAGGATGGGCATCCATATTTTAATATATTCAAAAGCAGCAATATCAGACTTTCATATGCTCATACATCGCAAGCAATCATTACCGTTTCAATTTTATTTTCCTTTGTGGGGAGTGGGAATGGAGTATTTGTACCCCAAGTTTTAAAAAAAACCAAATCCTGTGTATTCTTACCTCTTTTTTTGAAAAAGTTCTAATCCCACCATGAGATACATAGTTATTTCTCTGTAGTTTCTATACTCTTGATGCCATCTCTGCACATAAGGAGAAAATGTTTACAAAATTCATTAATAAAAATATCAACGTCTTGCTCTCTTCAGATAGCACTACATGCTCCTAACAAGAAAATCAGAACTAGTGCAGCCTAGCGGATAAGGTACAAAGTTCAAACCCCATCTTGGGGATTTGAACTTATATATGGATTCACTGCTGGCCTTGGAATCTGGGATGCATATGGATTCCCTGCTGGCCTTGGTTAGGTAAGTCACTCTCTCTCAACCTCAGTTCCCCATTTGGTAAAGTCCTTTGGAAAGGGTGGTATATAAATTTAAATAAATAAAGTGGAAATAATAATTCCTAGGGTTCTTGGGAGGGTGAACTAGATAACGATTGCAATCATGTTGAACACAGAGTTCACAAAGTATAATTATACTAATAATAGTTTTGGTAAAGGGCCTGGTTTCGAAAGCAATGAAGGGGAACTTGGATTATCTCAAGCTCCCAAGAAGAGTAAATAATTGGTCATGCCCAAAAGCTTGTTGGCCCAAACCAGCCTTTGCTAAATGCTCCACCCAATTATGGGAGAAAAACAACATACCGCCATCCACCCACAACATGGTTTTGCTGTAAATTGAAGTTTATAAAAATCTCAATCAGAAATAGAATAAAACATTTCATAAAGGTTTTCCTTCATATTTTGGACTTTCATTTCACTCTAGAATTTAAATCAACATGGTTTGTATCAGGAATATTAGGTCTTCAATTTTTTTAAAATTGAAACTATGTGTGCTATTAAGTTAAATAGGGATTGACAAGATATTCGTATTAAGTTTCAATTATGGATAAACCATGACAACCCTGGATAAAAAAAAACTTCAGAAGAAAGTGCTGGGTTGGAGATGAGGAAAGGAAAGATGGGGGGGGGGGGGATGTTTACTACATGTGAATGGAAGTTAGGTCTACCTGCTACCTAGAGACTTCTGCAACAATGGAATTGTACATGAGGCCAAAACAAATTAGGGGGCCAATCCAAGGTTCACGCAGCTAGTGCATGCAACACAGGGTGTTTTTAGACAAGAGCCTCCCCACCAATCATACATGTTGCAGGGGTGCATATGGCACCAATACAGCCCTGCAACATGAATGAGTGGGGAGGCACTTGTCTAAAAACAGCCACATACAGAGCATGCCACTGGTGGCACTAAACCTGGCTGGGGCTCAGCTGGGAGAGCAGCTCGAATCCCTCTCCCCTTCCCATCTCCTGGAGGAAGAGGACATTGAAGCAAAGGAGGGAGGAAGAGGGCTTTGAGGGTGGCAGTGGCTTGGTAACGGTAGGGATGAAGACGCAGACTTGGGTGGCAGCACAGTCCATCATGCACAGTGTGAGGTTGGTCTGTGTGCACCATGGAACAGGGCCTAAGTGACAGAACTGCCAGTGTGGGAATTTCCAGACATTATGCTTCCAACTGGTAGCCTGCCAAGCAAAACACAAATCTGTGGGGAATTACCCAAGTGGAACCTATTTTGTGATATGCAAAGAATTCTAACATATGGTAAATCCACAGTGAGTTGTGGAAAAATTTCCCCTGATATTGTCCATGGGTTCAAGTGATGATGCCTATAACTCTGTGGAAATCCTTTGGCCTTCCCTCAAAACAAGGGAAAGAGATCATGCAGTAAGACCCTGATGCCTATGCCAGGACTTATACTATAATAGCAGTCTAGAACACCAGCTGCTATTATGCTATAATACTATAGCATTACGCTATTATATTGTAATAGCAGTCCATTTGGCCTTCCATGCATAATCATGTGGTTTAAGAGGTACAAGGGGTTCTGCGTGGGCTGCTGGCAATAGGGTTAGACAAATGAATTGCACACAGAAGAATGTAGGCCCAGATTCAGTGCTTAGGAATGTGCTGAAAAGAAATAACTGAATGTTTCTGTGCTGAATATAGCTCAGAGATAAGCTGGTAATGACTAATTTTTCAAAAAGCACTACACTTTCTTTAAAATTACTTGTCAAGTCATAAATATAGAAACGCCGATTAAATACTTCAAAATTACAAGGGTTTTCTTAGTGCTTAAGTACTTTCTGAGCGAGTTGTGCTTCTGACCCTAGTGCTTAGACAAGAACAGGAACAGCAGTACACCAAACTGGAGACTTGCTCCTGTGTAAATTTCACCACACAGTCCTGAAAGTGCATAACATACTGACATGATGAGACCCAGGTTACTTTAATGCTTGAGCAGGGAATCAATTAAAATTGTAATAATTGTGATAAATGATTGGGTGTAAATGATGTCAACAGACATTAGGGAGAAGGCTGAAATGAATGAGCTAATTTGTATTTATAGCCTAAGTCAAATTTGAACTTTGGACTCCAGATGTTAAAGGCTGCTGCATCAAATCAGCTGCACACAACAACCTTTTTGCAAACAAATTATCTAATGTTAACATCTCATGATATGCATGTGGAATGTCTGGTTAACAAGACAGCTTTTGAACTGTAAATGAGAGCAAGATCTTTCCTGAATGAGGTAATTACATTCTGATTTGTAGTGTATTAGGAAATGCATGCAATATACTAGCCTCATAGTCTTCCATGTTGACTTCATCAGGCTTTATCATTTCAAGTTTGGCTTGTGCAACTTTCATTATGTTACGACACCTTAAAAAGAAAGAAAGAGTTGGCAAAAAATAGTCAATAGTGATAACTGAGAATTTTTAAGAGATATGTAGCCATGTCAGATGCAGTGAAATTGTAGCCAAAAACAGTATCAAGAAAATACCAGTAGAGCATTTTATCTTTAAAATGCAGTACTTACAATGTGTGCTACAGCATTTTAATTATGGTTTTAATTGATTTACCCGATACTGAAGGTAATTTGCAGATTATCGATCTGTAAATCAAAGGATCTCCCTCAATATCGTTTTGACCGTTCATCACTTTCATAACAACTCATTGAAATTGTTGCTGGTTAGCAATTTATCAATTTTTTTCATCACCTACTCTTTGTCACCTCCATATCTGACAACGTCCTAGCTTTACTGAGAAGACCAGGTCTAAGTATTTCCCCCACATCCTTTCTACTCAATCATGAGGTAAAGAAATAGCCTTGGTATCTCTCTGATGTTGCAGAGAGGCCAAGTTACTACCCTTCACAATTCCCGCCTTCACATATTTTCTCTGGCTTCTTACTTTTGCTATATTTAAAGTTAATGTAATCTCTTATGTCTAACTACGCGCTCTAGTTTCCATTACAGCTCTTCCTGCCATCATTTCTCACAAATGGCTTCAAATGAGATAATAAAAATAAAACCCAAAAGGTATACAGATGCATTGTATGCGAACCAACAACAACTAATTGTACCACAAAATACAGAAGTTCCTATATGATTTTTTTCAGTTTACTAGTGTAAATAATATATATACAATAAAGAACAAGCTAAAGAAAGAACAAATGACTACACAGAGTCACAGCTTATTCTCATAGAAAAGTGGAGTCTCCCAATGATGGCTTTACTCCTTGGTCCGAAAAGACCTGATGGTGGCTTCGCTCCTTGGCCCGACGTTTCGCTACTTACGTAGCTTCCTCAGGGGTCCTTACTGAAATAGCTGTAACATAGCCACACAATGAACATTCATAGTTAGAAAGCACAATATAAAAAACAAACAGCTCCTTAAGTAGAAAGGATACTCTTGTGCTTTCCAACCTGGGTAAGTTCCCTTTTCAATCATTTTTGCTTCAGGGCAACATTCCACTATTTCAACCTCTATGGGGATGTATTTTGAATGTGAAAGCTTTTATGAAATGTATATTGGAGTTTACATTACAGTCCTTTGGAGGAAGAATATCCTTTCCACTTAAGATGATTGGTTTTTCTATTGTGCTTTCTAACTATGAATGTTCATTGTGTGGCTACGCTGTTACAGCTATTTCAGTAAGTACCCCTGAGGAAGCTACGTAAGTAGCGAAACGTCGGGCCAAGGAGTGAAGCCAAGTTGTTACAGTAGTCACATTACCACCAAGTTGTTACAGTAGTACAGTGATATCTTTTACTGGACCAACTACAGTTGGTTGGAGGTATGATATCACTATACTTCTAAGTGTAGGTTATGGAAAAGTAAGCATACGTGTGGGCCAGAATGAAAATCTCTCAAGATGAGAGATTACCACCAAGTTGTATGCAGCACAGTTAACGCTCACTCCCCAAATCCCTGAAACGTTTATATAGATCATTTCACAGCATGAAATGTGCCCAATTTCTTTTCCCATTACCTTTCATCAAAACTTAAATTGTGATCTGCAAACTGTTCCAGTAAAGTTCTCTCAATTATTTTCTTTGGTGCCTGGTTCTGGATGAAGTAGACAATTGCATGATGCAAACGGTAATCACATTCAGGTGGTGGGTCTTCTTGGGCCAGTTTTACTAGTCGTGCATATTCCAATTTAATTGCCTAAATAAATTAAAACACACCAGTTATTCTCTCTCTCCCATTAAGAGATTTCAAAGGTTAGCTTTGTAAATAAAAACAAAATAGGTTAATTATGTTTCTGACCTCGATGCAACAAAACTCTTAGCAGTCCAACACCTCTGTGCTTATTCCCTTAGTACTCTTGTATTGCCAGTGCTAACTGTAAAAACCCAAATGGATGCTGCTCCCTCTTTCTGACCAGCTAAACACATCCAAGGAGTAACATTCATGTTACTTCAGATAAAACTCTCTGGGTGAAAACAAACAAAACAGGGGCAAGCTGGATTCCCTGGAGAAGGCCACCACAGCTGCCTTACTTTGGGCTGGTAGGGAGGGCAGTTCAAATGATCAGCCCCACCTCCCATGAAATCTGGGCAGGGGGAGGGCTGCAGTCAAGCCCCTGAATGCCACAGGTTTGCTGAGGAGCCGTCCACGTGGGACAGGACTCCTGGACCCTTGCTGCCCAGCAGGATTGGTCCCCCGTGAGGAGCTGCCACCAAACAACTGATTGGGGTGGGGGAGGAGCAGGGTAGCACTCTCCTCCAGGCCCTCCTTGTCAGCTGTTTGGTGTCCAAGGTTAGCATGCTCCTCCAGGTCGAATCCTCAGACCTCACCCCATGGCTGGGCAGAGCCTGACAGATGAGAGGATGCACATTAGCCCGGATTAGCCCAACTGTGTGAACCTTAGCCCGTGACACATTGACAACCTTCTCTGGGCGACACGTCCAGTAGCAGCCGGCAGCCTGCCCCAAAGCAGAAACAGGTGAACATCTGCCAGCCACTGAACTGACAAGCATGTAATTCATGGGCTACTGTCTTGTTTTCACTCTTTGTATAGTTTATCTTTCAACTATCCCAATCTGGTGTTTAAAGTCTCTTAGTTTTCCCCAGATTTTCACTTGCAGAAGATAAGTAGCACAGTACTCGTCCAATTCTTTTATTCTGTAAATTCAAATACTGAAAGTAATTCGCAACCCGACTTAAAATATAAAGTATTTTAAAGGACTGTTTAATGAAAGCTTATGATTCTCAAACAGTATTTAAGTAGGTCAGAAAATGGCATGCAGTAAAAGAACAATTGTTAACACTGCAGTAAAGGAACCTTGGCGTAAGGCAGAATTAGCTACTTTTTTGCATTATGCCCTTTGTGTCACAAAAATCACCACTTTCCTGCTTTGTCTGGTCAAGGTTCTTTAAAATGCCAATTTTAATTAAAGCTTATCAACTGTGCTTATCAACCTGCTCTATACACTTGGAAAACTGAACAGAACAAACAAAAAGTAGTTAAAGGAAACTGACAACTTAGTCACATTCCAAGATTTTTATATCCTCATTTGGGAAAACACTTGCTCGTCCATGGAAGGAAACTATAAACATGAGAAAGGCTTCATGCATGGCAACTTGTCCTTTATGGTTAGCTAGTCATTTATTTATGTATTTTATAGCCCTGAATATAATGAATGTAATAAAGATAGTAATATTCAATTGGTTATTCCAAAGTCTCTGACCTCCAGACAGTTAAAATTCTTAAGCTTTTTGGAATTCAGAAAGACTTATCACCATTCCTTCCATGTTGGAAGCCGCCCGGAGATGCTGTAGGCATAGGGGGCGGCATATAAATGGAATTAAATAAATAAATACATATATTGAAGAGGCCATTTAGTCATAAACAGTATGGTGTTTTTTCTTTGAACAGCACAGAGGAATTACAGCAAAGCTATAACAAATAATTTCTCATGGAAGCATTATAATCAAGTTTTGATATGCATGTTTTACTAGTTTCTACAGTATTTGACGAACTACACTTGAAAGAATTTAGTTTTTACTAAAATAAGAAAATTATCTCCATAACATTCTTAGCTAATTAAATGCTATATGAGAAAAATATAATTTTACTAAGGTATGGTGTAGCTGAAAAAGGTCTCACAATGTTTCTCAAGATAGAACATTCAGCACCGTGCAAGTTGCTTCACTATCAAATCATACACATTTAATCCTAAATACTACTTTAAAATAGTGCATGGGTTTATGCACAACTAATAAACAGACTACAGAAACTTAATGAGGATCTGCCAAACAATCTTCCCCCCTCTCAAACAATAGGAGCTATGCAGACCATGGAAACTTCGTATCTTCAACCAAAATGGTTGCACAGGAAAAACGCTTTGGACAAGTTTAAAGAGTGTGCTTTGTACTTCTTCTCCTCCCTTGACACTTCAGTTTCTTTTCAAAAAGCCAAATAAAAATTTAGGCTGAATTTCACAGTCTAATCTCAAAGTCAAAAATTAATGCTCAAGAGTGGTTTCGTTTTTTGTTTTTAAAAAAACAACCCTGACACACCATATTTCACATAAACTTCTGAACACTTTGCCCGGTAATTTTCTCGCTAATACATTTTTATTCAAGACGATTACATATTAAGGAAGTCTAATAATAGTCTAATTTGTAATAAATAAATAATCTGCTGGCAGTAATACGATAATTATCTCACTGATGTTCGAATCACAGTTATTCAATATACAAACACAGTACACTACATAAGTGGATCAAACTAAAACCACTAGAGGGACACAAAAGAAAGAACCTCGCTTGATGAAAGTTAGAACATTATAACTTTGAAACATAATTCATACAAGATAAGCCATTCTATTGAAAATCATACCTAAAAAATCAACTTACTAAAAATATCAGTGGAAAAATACACCTAGATTATGCTGTGCTGTTTCTGCTATTATTAAAAACAAATGGTGAAAAATAGGATTACTAATAGGGTTAAATTTATTGCAAAAAGCCTCAACCCAGAATCTTGTGTAACAAGATTTCTGTATTGTTCTCTCTGGACACAAGTATCATTAACTGCAGGCCAAGAAAAAGAAAGCAGACGACATAATATAAATTAAAAGGTTAAAAAGAAAAAGGAGAAATAAAAAGGTGAAAATGTTAGTTGTACCTTAAAGAACCCTGCTTCTGGACCACACCTGTCATATATACTCCTGGCTTTAGCTATAGCCATGATAATACCTTGCATGTTCGGGGTCAGCATGACCTGCCACAAGGGATTTAAGGCAAAAGTTTTGAATGATTAAACACTTAAGTTAATGCCTTGAGGATACTGCAACCTACTGCATGCATATACGGAAATGGCAGTTCCATTTTTGCGTGTGTAGTCTCTAGAAATTATATTTTTTAATAAATGCATTAAGATATATTTACACACATCCTATTTTATGAAGTGAAAACACCAAATAAGTTTGTAGCAATTTTTAGAAAAGCATAGTCAGAACTTCCAAGTGCACATGCAGGTTGACTCTTCTGTTAGCAAAATCTTGTGAATTGAATTTTCACTAATGTAAGAGACGCCAGCCCAGTAGTAAAGGAAGAATAAAAGAAATTTCTGTTCTTCCCAGTTTAAAAATACACTCACCATTCTGATTTTAAAGTCCCTTTTCCTCTTAATATTTGCAGATATTTAATGATTGTACAACATGTAATCGTTTAATTCTGCTATAGTTAAGGGTCGTATTTCATAGTTTCATAAAATCTGTTTCTGCAACTAGATACTTAACTAAGTTGAATAAAGTCATGATAATAAGGTTCTCTCTCTAGATATTCTCTGTCTTTAAAATATCTGATGTTTTTAGATGCGTGGATGCATTTATTTTTTCAAAATAGGAATGTTACAATGAGCAAATATAGACCGCTCCGCACCCTAAAATTGTAAACTAATTGTATTACATGTCTAGACAAGAATCCAATTATGAGACATGCTTAAAAGTTTCTACCAATGTTAAATGAAATATACTGGAACACATACAAATGCTAATGAAGTGTCTCGTACATTTATACTTGGGGCACAATCCTATGCACTGCACGTGCCCGCCGACTGCGCAATATGCACGGTGCGCACGTAAATAAAAGAGCTGCGTGTGGCAAATGCGTAGCCTGTCCCGACACAAACCCCTGCACCCACGGGAGTGAGAGAGATGGTGCATGGAGTAGGCGATGGAGCAGGCAGGGTGCATGGGTTCTGGTCAAGATGGGCTGCGTAGGATTGTGCCCTAAGTCTGTATTCAATTTTGGAACTGATGGGATTGTTTTATAAAGACTAGGATTCCAACATGCCAGTTTGTTGTGCTGATACACAGGAAAACATGGCTCTACCTCAAAAGGCTTACAAGCCAATTTGAAAAATAAAAATTAAAAACATAAAAAGCCCTCACAAGAAATATAACCAACAATAGGAAAGAAAAGAATAATAATGATTTGAAGATGCCAAGGAATATATTAAAGACATTTTCCTCTTTTATGTACAAATACCTAAGCAAGAATGTTTTTTTTCTCTAGTCATCACTGAATGGTTGACTTCTTGTAGGTATCTAAGTGGATGTTAGGAAGGCATTTGAAAAGATAGTGTTGATAAGTATTATTATGGGGTTATTCAAGGAATGCATATGATGTGCAAAAACAGTGTCAATCATCTAGACATTTATTGAGTAAGGACACAAATGAGTATAGAAAACTACCGTCACTGGGGAAAGAAGGGGATGAAAGGAATGATGGGATAGATCCGCAGCAGATTTACAGCATGAGGAAGAGTTGTGAAATTTCTATAAAGTATAAATTTCCTTTAAGATGGACAGAAAATATATTTGGTTTTAATGGGCTAAATTAGGTTGTGTGCGTCACCATAGCGGACAGGTATCTTATGGTTCCTTTATCATAACACATACTGGATAGAGTCAGATTTTCCACAAAAATGACAACAAAGCTGTGTTGCCTCCAATCCCTCATAATAGGGGTAGACTATGGGTGCAGCCACACGAGCTGGGTGGGCCTCATCCCCTACGTGTCCCGTGGAGGGTAAACATAGCTGCCACACTGCAGGGCCAGCACAGAGACCAGGACAGACCATCTGCCCCAGCCCCCGCGAAGAAGCCTTGGAAGCTAGGCTGTTATCAGAGGTCTTGCCATGCTCCAGGGCAGGAAGAGGTGCCAGCTAAAAACGTGACTGCTCAACCCCTTCCTCAGCCCACTCACTACAGCCATGTGTCTGAACACGCCTGGCGACAGCATCCACCGCTCAAAGCCCTGTGGCGGGGCAGACGGGAACTGGCACCACAAGTGGCAGTGTGCTACCGTGCATTGGTCAGCCTTACCCCACTTTGGGATGCGTACCCAGCTTTTTTCCAAGGACGCAAGGCATAGCAGCCAGCTGCCCACCCTGCCATACAGCAGGTTGAACCATCTGGCAGTTGCTGGGCACACAATGCACTGCATTGCGGGGCAACGGTGATTGATGTGGGGTGAGGCTGCCCATACTGTGGGAAGTGTCTCGTGTTGCTGCACCCAAAGAATTGCTCAAGAAAGGGTGCTCTTACACATAAGGCTTTAGACAAGTTACATCTAAATACAGTAACCAGGAACCCGAGTTCACTGCACCAAAAAATCTTAAATTCTGCAACCAGTGAATCCAAATTCTGCAAATTCACCGCAAGCATTAATATTTGCATAATTAACTGGATTTGCATAACTATGCATGCTGGGAAGCAAATTTGCAATAGGTTTGACATAGAATCACAACTCTGCTAATCAAACACAACTCAAATCCTCTGGACTTTCAGCACCTCCCTCACGCAAACATAGGTCCTTCAGACCCCACCCACAATTCATCTCCCAGGGGCCTATTTACCCTCGGGTCATGGTCAGGATTGGCTGATTCTGCAAGGATTGGCCGATTCTGCGAAAATCACTGCAAATTGCATCAACTCGGGTCCCTGGTTACAGTATTTAGATGTAACTTGTCTAAAGCCTTATGTGTAAGAGCACCCTTTCTTGAGCAATTCTTTGGGTGCAGCCACACGACGAACTGTAACCAATTTGGTAGAGTGAAGTGGATATGTTGTTAGGTCTGCATTACCCCCACGCAAAAGTCTACGGACCCATCACAGGCCGTGGGCAAGAGGGTCCATGTAGATGTGTGGGGTCTAGAAGAAAGAAGTCTTCAGACACCACCCAGTCATGCAGTTGCTCTCTCCTGCAGGGAGGGAACCCTGGTCTGCTGTATGCACTCACGTTGGGTATTCTCCAGGAGCAGCAGCTGGCACAGCAGCAAGAAGCAGACTGGGGGAAGCTGCGATTTCCTTCTGCTTCAGCTGCTGTTCCTAGGATCAGTTACCACCCCTATGACCTCCCAAGACACATAAAACAGCTTTTAAAAAAACCAATCACCCAAGTAACTCACCACCTCCCTTTATTTTATTTTTATATATAGCTTATATCCCGCCCCTCCCGCTAACAGTGGCTTACAATTTTCATAAAATAAATAAAATACAGTTACAAATATCAACAATAATAAATAAAACCAACAACTCATAAAACAACAGAACAGGTATCCCAAGAAATAAATCCCACCCACCCCTTAACCCTACCCACATCCACCCACTCCCTTGCCATATGTCCAGCGAAACAGCCAGATCTTACACTGTCTTCGGAAGGAGGAGAGAACTGGGGAGAGGCGAACTTCCACCGCAAGGGAGTTCCACAGCCTTGGAGCGGCCACTGAGACACCCTCTTCATCGTCCCCGTCCGACTAACGCGGGGGACTTCAAGAGGGGCACCCTCTGATGACTGCAGGGGCCGATCCAGAACCTGGGGGGTGAAGCGGTCCTGCAGATAAGTAGGGCCTAAGCCGTTTAGGGCTTTAAAGGTCAGTACCAACACCTTGAATTAAGCCCAGAAGACTATAGGCAGCTAGTGCAACGAACAGAGCACTGGTGTTATATGCTCACGGCAACCCATCCTCGTAAGGAGGTGGGCTGCTGAGTTCTGCACCAGCTGCTGCCTCTGGACCGTCATCAAGGGTAGCCCCACATAGAGTGCATTGCAGTAGTCTAATCTTGACGTGTGCTCTGCATGAAGCTACTCCACTTTCTAGCCATTACCAAGTTGGCAAGAAGCAATAAGGAATGGGTGGAGGCACTGGAGTCTTTGTTGAATATTTCCAATATATTAGCACAGCTGAACCAGCAAAGGGGAATCATTAATTTGCTGCTGAATGGCAACTACTCCCTCTCTTCTGTGTAAGCTGGTGAGAGTACAAAGAAGAAACTGTGTCTTAAGAAGGGTGTCTCTGAGGATCTTGGCTTGCTCAAGGTTGAAGGTCAGTCTAACCTTCAATTTGCTTCTCTGGCAGTTGGTATCCACTGCTATCTTTAATTATATAAATGGATATTTTTAATTAGCATTTCTAACACTTTTTAAAAGTTTTCTTTAAATATTAGTGTCATATGTTGGAACACAAGCATGGCAGGAAATACAGCTGAATCGTCAGCGGCCAGGAAAGTCTAAGGTAGGTACTATTTTGTGTTTAATGCAAACTTTTGGTGCATAGGTATTAAAATTGATATAAACAGAGAAACTCACAATTCATAGTTTATGGATCTAAACTTAGGAAATAAACGATGCCACTTATTGAGCCGATAAGAAAAGTCAAACTCTTTATTAGTATTTATCAACTATAAAAATTATATAACAATCTCTCTCTAACTTAAGTCTCTCTCTAGACTTAAGTTTCAAGAGCTGAAAAAGAAATATCTCTGATCATTTAATTTACTCTATTGTATATCATGCAAAAATATGCTGTTAGGTAGCTACTATCATTCCAGCTTTCTTGTTGTGCCAAAGTTTAACAGATAATTACAGAACTGAGCTGCTAAGCATTTAGGTTAGTCTGAAATCTCTTTAGCATTATAATGTGCAAACATGCCAAAATCTGTGTCAGGCAGCAGAAAAGCACTAGAATGCAAGTGGCACAGAAGACTGCAATTGAAGAGGTACCTCATCATCATAACCCCCCTCCTCTGACTGAATCACAAAAGTCCCTACATCAGGAATCGCCACCTCTACAACTCGCTGGTTAGGAACAGGTTGAGCTGGGGCACTATCAGCACTCTGCAGGGGGGTAAAAAAAAATCAGGTGTTGAACATGGGGGAAAGAAAAGAATGTAAAATGGTAGATTGAGCAAACAAATAGACCAGTAGTTACTAAGGTTAGCTAGAATTTATGGGACTGTGCCACCTATTCTTTCTTAGGGTCAGGATGTTTGAATGACATTTTAAAACATATGAACATTTGTAAGTCGCAAATTTTTAATAAATACAAAATACAATTTAAAAACAAAATTATAAAAAAAGGGGATTGTCTGCTTTTGAAGTTTGTGTTTTTTCCTTTTTATCCCCTAAAGTATTAATCAGTATTTTAAGACGTATGTATGTATTCCAGCCCTACACAATACATACAGTACAGTGTATTCCAGGCCTACAAGAGACATACAGGGCGCTTTTATACGATCCCGCTCACAAGCGGGATCGTAAAGTGCCGGCATATCCCCCTTGCCTTCTGCCGTATCTGATGATCAGAAGATCATCAGACACGGCGTTGAGTCTTTGTGCGTATGTGCGCCGGGCCTAAGAACCCGGAAGTGCGGTATAAAGCCGGCACTTCGGGGATCCGCGTTGGAGGGGGCAGGATCGCCTGCCCGGTCTGACGCGGGGGAAGATCCGAGTTAGACTTTTAAACGAGTGCCAAGAAATGCGGCTGATCAAAGGATCAGCTGCGTTTCTTGTCTCGTTTAAAAGCGCCCACAGTATAGTGTATTCCAGCCCTACAATAGACATACAGTAGTGTATTTTTACTATTTTGGGTTCTGCTTTTTGTAAATTGCCCTGTGCCTTCGGGGAAGGGCAGGATAGAGATAGATAAAATAGAAACAGCTCTTTAAGGTTTATGAAACATTCTTGGATCACCATGACTTATCACATGCATACATATCTCTTTTCATCTTGATAGAAAAGAATATGAAAAAAAGGTCATTCGATAAGTTAAATAGACATTGCTTTTGTGCTAACAGATTGCAGCAAACTTTGTATGACATTGTCTGGTAAATTGTAAGGAACCGTATAGTTAAGTAGTGTATATTAATTAATTAATTTTAAAAAATTCCTCTGAAACTGGGATGTGGATCCCAATGAGAACAAGTCCTGGGCAGATCTTAGGGCTTTAGGGTTTCACTTGCTCTTTGGATAACCCAGCAGGCAGGTATAGTATCCTAAATTACAGTTCGTTAATTTGGTCTGTTTTCAGTCAGATGATTACTCAAAGCTCTGAATGTTCATCTCAAAGTCACTTTAGATGTCTCCCTGTCTTTTCTTATCCAAGGTTAACGGACTTCTCTAACCGTCTCCCCCTCTTAACATTCCATCCACTCCTTTTAAAATTATTGTTAATATCATCAGAGGACAGTGGCTGAACCTAGTCCTATGCCCATTCTAAGTCACTCTAAACCTTTAAACTCCAAAACTTTACTACTACTTATGTGGATAATATTTTGCCACACAATCTAATGAAGCAAAACTGAAAAACTAAAATTAAGCCTATCATTACACTCTGACTCTCCAAAACCAGAAAATGAGAGCCAAATGTCACAAATGCTTTACTGATCCTTACAGAATTTAATTTGCAACTGCGTAAAATGTTCTTAGTACTTCCTTGTTAACTAAATGTACATAAAAATCCATCCCTTCTGAGACATCCAAATGACTACTGCAGTGAAAGTTCTTTAGTTGCAATGTCATGTCTGGGGTATCTTCACCAAAAACTGTCAGTACCAGAAGCATTTCAGAGCACAAAAAACTTAAAAGGTATCAATAAAACCTTATTATAGTGCTCTAACATGCACAGATGCTGATGGTGAGGGAGGTATGCATCAGAGAAGAACTAAAATTATATATGCCTTACAACATAATTTATTTTATCACCAAGGATCCTAGGAATTCGTTTCCCATGGGTAAACACAGATTTTAACTTTAAACAAAGGAAATCACGGAAATCCTCTCTCTCAGAGAATACTGTGGATTTCCCTGGCTCTTACGGCTGGCTTTAATAATTAGTTAAGTTTCCTGAAGAAGGGAACAATTGCTTCACCAGAGAGGGTGATATGTTATCACCCTCTCTGGTGAAGCAATTGTTCCCTTTTTCAGGAAACTAATTACTTATCACTTTAGTTTTCACACCTTCACTGTTATACGTAATGCTAAAGTGATCCAAAGAAAATTTAATGTTGACTCCCATAAAAAAAAAAAAAAAACCTTATGTGAAATAAGAACAAAACATCTAACATCTATATTCTTTCTGAAGCTTTATTATCGCCATTTATAGTAGATGCCACAACAAGAGGCCACATGGTTCCAAGCACTGCATAAACACTTTTAACGAGACTGTTCTGGTCCTGAAAAGCCCACAATGTGAAATATCTCACAGTAGGCAAAGGGAGAGAAACACCGATATAAAAGGAAAGCGATCATCGTGACAACTGGCATATGATACACTTAGGGCTCAAACAAAATTCTGGCTTAGGTTCCTTTTTCGGCCAATCTGGCCATTAAGGTGAAACAGATCAGAATTTTATCTGCATTTTACTAGACCCATCGAATTAATCGGCCCCACTGCACATATGCAAAATGGCAGAACCTCTGACTGAATTCTATCACAAATTAAATCCGCAGCATGATTATGCCGGACATTTTGAAAATGCAGAAATTTTCCACTATGATGAAAAGCCAGTTTTGATTCAGTCCTACGTTGCGTATCATTCTTACTAATGCTGAATTTGGTTATGAGTGCATTCAAGGCCGTGCGGCTGCCCCTGACGATTATTCAGAAGCTGCAGAACGCAGCGGCGCGGCTCCTTTCAGGGACGAGTCGCTGGGAGCACATTACACCAGTGCTCTAAAGTCTGCACTGGGTGCCTATAGACTTCTGGGCACAATTCAAGGTGCTGGTATTGACCTTTAAAGCCCTAAATGGTCTGGGCCCCACATGTCTGAAGGACTGCCTCTCTCTACTACTATGTTCCAGTGTAACCCCTGTCAACCGACAGTGCCCTCTGCTACCCTTGTTCGTGGGATGGGGGTGCGCAGGAGGGCGCTCTTGGTCGCTGCCCCAGTTTTGTGGAACTCCCTTCCCCCAAACTTTAATCTGTGCCTGGGCCTAAGCATTTTTTGGAGTGGCGCAGGGGGTGGGGGGTTAAATAGGGGCTGGTTGGGAGGGTTTGGGTGAGGTTGGAGAAGGAAAACGTTGTTGGGGAGGTTGGTTTTTTTCTGTTTTATATGGTGTTTTATATGTTTGTAAGACAGCCTGAGCCATTCGGGACAGCGGGGTAAAAATCAAATCATTAACATAATTCAGTCTCAGCAGAGGAGACAGTTCCTACAGGGAGCAAAGGTCCATCACTGTGCAATGAATGTTGATTGATGGGTAAGACTGGGAAATCCCCTTCACACAACATCTGCCACACAGGAGAAGGCAGCATGGGCTTCACTCCATGTTTCGTCTCATACTCATAGCAGTAGTCCAAGTGCACCTTTATTGTTCTGGTTTTTCAATTGGGGTGGGAGTAGACAAACGCAATGCTAGCAGTGGGAGAGTTACAAATAAGGTAGTACAAAAAGGAGTGAACAAGAGGTTTGCACAGAGGGAATAGGAAAACTAAGAGGACACAGAGAAAAGAGAAGATCCGTCCTGTTCTCCAAGCCCGTAGCTTGGGCTTCATCTTTGACACGCACCTCTCTTTTAAACCTTACATTGACTCTGTGGCCAAATCCTGCCGATTCGCTCTCCACAACATTGCTCGCATCCGCCCCTTTCTATCTACCTCCTCGGCCAAAACCCTTGTTCATGCCATGGTTCTCTCTCGCCTCAATTACTGCAACCTCCTCCTTGCTGGCCTCCCTCACTCTCTCCTGTTCCCTTATTGCAATCCAAAACTCCGCTGCCAAGGTCATTCACTCTGCCCGTCGCTTTGACCATGTACAGACTCTCCTCTTCTCTCTTCACTGGCTCCCCCTTCCTGAACGTATCCTGTTTAAACTCCTGGTTTTCACGTTTAAATTGCTCCACAACCAAGCTCCCCCTTACCTCTCGGACCTAATCTCTCTACGCACTCCTGCACGCGCTCTTCCTCTGTCCCCTCCCTCACTCTCCCCTCTTTTCTCCTGCTCACCTAACCGCCTTCGACCCTTCTCCCTCGCTGCCCCCCATACCTGGAACTCCCTCCCTGCCCACATCCGCCTTGCCCCCTCCCTCCACTTCTTCAAATCCCTCCTCAAGTTCCACCTTTTCCTCGCTGCCTTTCCCAATGCCTGCTAGTCTTTCCCCGTACACTTACTGTCTGCCCTCCTCTGCAGACTGCTGCAATCAACCTGATTTTAACCAAGCCAAGCATACGCACCTGAGACTTCGCATCTGCTTGAATATTTGTCTGTCTTCTCCCCTGTCTCTCCCACTGTCCCCTCTCCCTGTCTCCTCCTCTTTGCCTTTTAGATTGTAAGCCACAGGCAGGGACCACATCTAATTCTATGTTCTGTACAGCACCAGGTCACACGACTGGCGCTATGTAAATGTTTATAATAATAATAATAATAATATAATAAGACAGTCCTATACAGTGCTGAATACATACACTTATGCTGTGGTAGATAATTGACTAGCCAGCATAAAGGTAAGTTTGGAACAGTTAAAAATCACTTTAACTTCCAGTTGTATACAAGCCAGTTTGCAGGGTGATTCTTAGGCTGTTTTTAAACGAGGGCGCGCTGAAGCGCCTCCTCAACGCCGCGATAAAGCAAAGCCGCCGGAAGTGACGTTCTCCCCGTTGCCGGCGGCGGTGGCGGCTGGAAACACGGGGCTTTGGAGCGGCGCGTTCTTAAGCCAGTTAATTGAAGTCTTAAGAACGCGCCGCTGCAAAGCCCCGTGTCTCCAGCCGCCGCCGGCAACGGGGAGAACGTCACTTCCGGCGGCTTCGCTTTATCGTGGCGTTGAGGAGGCGCTTCAGCGCTCCTCGTTTAAAAGCAGCTTTAAACTATATTCAGATTTTTAAAATGTGGCTCAATTGGTGGCAAGAAATTTAACATTTTTATATTTTACAAAAACATTAAGGCACTTAAGCTGGCCCATGGAGAATGAGCTCTGCCACATTGTGCAGTCAGCATATCCAATGACATGAAAACAAAATAGCATTCTTCTCAACCAAGGGCATGTTCATACATGTCTCCTCTACCAGTAGTTTAATTTGCTGCAAGAGAGAACAGTTGTGCTTTACCAGTCTTCTCACAAGTGGCTTATCTTATGTCAATATCACTCCACCATCACTTTAAATCTTGCCGCCTAACGATGGCATTGTTCTCAGTGGCTATTGTCTTCTCTATGAGGATGGAGGGTGAAACTGGCAGAAGTGTCCTTCACATATTACTGCAGGAGGGACTTAGCTCAATAGTCAAACCTTGATTGTTATACCTCATTTTTAGCTTGTCAGTTGTGGGTGATTTACAACTTGCTCTCACAGGATCTTGCAAGCGAATTTATTTAACATGGGCAATACAAATGTGGGGGATGCAGTACGTGTCAGCTTTTTCACCTCTTGTGAATACAGCCTAAGTACATATGAGTGCATTAGAAGCAAGCTAACTAATGGATCTCAACAAGTCAGTGATAATAGTAAGTATCAAACAGGAATGTTTCTAGTAGTTGGTTATAAGCTCTGTACCATTCAATATCTTTATCAGTGATCAGGAAGACAATGTAATTTGTGATAGTTTGTGGAGAATAGATTGGCAGTTTGGTAAACTGATTCCAGAACACTTATTCAGATTGGTCATGATGAGTTGGTCAGCTTGGATTATATCAACAACATGCACTTTAATGCATACAATGTTTTTATACATATATAAACCCTACATTAAACAAGTACATTTACCTGTATGTATTCATACATATGTATAATAATGGAGAAAACTATAACATTTTTGTCAAATTATTGTGCAGTTAGGTCAATTGCTTTATAGATGTATATTGCATTAACAGTTGCCATTAGCAACCCACCTTGTAATTGGATCTAAAAAATGATCCGATTTCTTGGACAAGACATACTTCTCATAAAAGCATTTGGATTGGCATTACCTAGACTTCTACTATTTAAACCAGGGGTGGGGAACCTCAGGTCTGGGGGCCAAATTTGACCCTTGGTAAGTTTTTATGTGGCCCCTTTGCAGTGTCTGGATCTGCCCCCTGGATCCAGTCTCTACCCTCAAGCACTGAAAAATTGAGCTCAGGATAATGGAGCAGAGAGGAGGGCATGCACACAGGGGTAGGGGACAGATCCACAGCTCAGATCCATGATCTGGGCCCTCCTTTTCTTGAATACACCCATTAAGCACCTCCACCCCCAGAGCTCATACTAATTTTCAGTGTGCCCCCGTCCCGAAAAGGTTCCCCATCCCTGATTTAAACTTTTATTACCCAAGTCCCAAATCAGCTTTTACCTTATTTTGTTTGGGATTGCTGTAAGGCTAACTAGGTTCCTGACTTGTTCTGCTCATACTTCTAATTAAAGCACTGTCCAGATCATTTGCTGGTTATTATTCTTTGCTTGCTTCTGTCACAGTGCATCTGGAAGAAGCCAATAGTCCTAACACAGAAGGTATAGCCAGGCAGAGTACCTACTGTGACTGAAGAGTTTAACATGATCTATTTGGGGTAAGGTACATATTTTAAAAAGGGCATAATGAGTACTTTTTCCAGGAGGCTTGGAAAATTTTGGTGTCCTCAATTTTCAGTCATGACACAATGAAACAAAATGTGCTCCCTCAGAATGGAGAAGGCCAGTTATGCATTAAGCCAGCAAAATTAATGACAGTGGGTACTTTCAGACGTTACGGGGCCCTTTGGCCCCGTACCGTAACGAACGTCTTCGTTCCCCGCCGGGGTCACCCCTGCACGGCCCAACAGACGTGCCGGGGGGATCCCGGCGGGGAAAGTGGGAGGGGCCGGGGCCGCGCGGCGCAACGTGCGGCCGCACGGCCCCGCCCCCTCCACGCACCCCGCCGCCCGCCCTCCGAGGAGACGGGCGGGCGGCGGGGCCAATGCGGCCGCCGCGTCTGGCCGATCGTGCCACGGCCCGGGATCCCGCCGGGGATCCCGGCCCGTGGCACGCGGCCAGACGTTACTTTTTGTTCGCCACGGCCCGCGGTCCATTTGACCACGCTTCCCGGGACCTTCCCCCGGCTAGCCCGGGAAGCGTGGTTCAAATTGACCCCATCTGCAGATTCAGCGTGGCCAACATCTGGTGCACGCTGTGCAGACGTAAAGGGGCCTTTCGCCCCGCCGCGGGGTTCACCGTGGTTCAGTGTGGTTCAGCGTGATCTCGTCACGTCTGAAATCACCCATCATGTCTTGGCATTGAAAAATATCTCAGCTTCTTGTTGAACTAATTCTAATTTATCATTAGCTCTCATGGCTACATTCTGTTGGATTAAGTAACATGCCAGTACCTCATATCATTGTGGTGGAATGGATACAATAAGAGTCCCCAAATCTTGGAGTGGAGTGCAAACGCTTACTGGTGCAGATGGGCTTGTTTGGTCCTGAGTAGTTAGGACAGATGACAAGTTCTTTTCTCCCCTTTTAAAAAGCATGGATGAATTTTGCACAGATCTAACTGGCACATTTACAATGGGAGGCATCGATAAATAATAAAAGTAGTACTAATACATTTTAGACTATTTTGAAACATAATATATTATTCCAAAAAGATTGTATACATACAAACATATTTTAGAAAGCACATTCAAATACCTACAACTGGCCAATGAAAAGTACAATAGTTGATCAGCACTATCAACATCTGCTGCAGAGGCCCTAATCAAGAAGGCGTACTTAAAAATTGCGTCCACTCAGGCAACCTGCTGTTAGGGATAGCTGATTATTAGGGGAAACCTCTCCAACTAATTATTGGCGGGAAAATATTCTGAAGTCATTTTTCAGAGTTCTGGAGTGACCCCAATTTTATATACTCTAATATAAAACTTATCTATTCAAAATTTTGGAGTAGAGAATTAAAGGGATACGGAAAACATGTTTGTCTCCCTTGTAATACACTGTACTTCGTCATATAGTGACAATTACATACATAACGTACCCAATTAGTTTTAATCTATCATGAGCCTTTAGATATATTCCAATAAGTAGTTCCTGAGGAAAAGCTCGTCTTTTACTCGAAGAGGATAGCTCTCTCTTATTACTTTATCCCAGTCACTTAGAGGATATAAAAGGAAAGAAAGGATATTTCAAGTTTGCATTTCTCACCATGTGCATGATAGCTTCAGGACTTTTATCTTCTTGCTCAGCTAATGCTTTACTGATAGCCCTTACAGAATCTTCTTTCAAATGCTTTGAGAGATCAGTTCTGGATGGCTGTTCTAGGTATTCTGGCTCTCCTGATTGAATTTAGTGAAAAAACAAGTTATCTAAGCATTTTATAAACAAAAACAAAGTATAAGCACATTTAAAACCATTAAAGGATGTTCTTTTTCACAGAACATAGAACTAACTTGTGCAACTCTTTGCCTGAGGATGTTGTGAAGACCGACTGCATAAAGGGATTGGATAAGTTCTTACAGGATAGGTCCATACATGGTTATAAGTCAAGCTGATCAGGGGACATAACCTCTGACTCTCAGGAGCTGGGAGTAAATACTTGAGAATGGATTTATTTATTTAAATGTGTATGCCGCCCTTCGCAGAGGCTCAGGGCAGCTTACAGGCCATACAAGCATTAAAACTAATACAAAAATCAGACCCCCACCCCATTGTGACCTGTTGTGTACTTCTATGAAGCAACCAAAGGCAGTCACTGCTGGGAGACAGGATGCTGTGCTGGACAGACTATTGGTCTGTTCCAGTATGGCACTTCCCCACCCTCCCCACCTGCTCTGCAAAAGCCCAGTGGGGAAATCCCCAGCTCACTTGAGCAGCGTATGGGCCAGGAAAGAACAGCGAGAATTTTGAACAAACCAGTTTTGAGAAAAGCCAATTCACTACAAAATGAGCAACACTCAACCCGTAACAATCTGATGATAGTAGGAATGTATGGATAGAAGGCAATCTCCCACTATATCATCTCGAAATATCTTGGGTAACGTGTTATAGAACCATTAAAAAATAGACATTTTTCCTGATCCAGTACCTTGTTTCCTACTCATATCATTGAGAATTGTTCTGTACAGCTACAGATTTTGAGCGCCTTCCAGCTATGATGCAGCGCCGGTGGCCACATCCAGCTCCGCTGCCGGATGGAAGTGGGAGCTGGAGCAAAGGTGTAGAGCAGCAGGAAGGGGGGCAGGCGTGGGTCACCTGGAGTCCCTGGAGTCGTTGCACCCCCATCTGGCCAGCCCCTGAACCCCACAGCACACACCCCAGAGCGTGAGTGCCCCAGCTAGTTCCCCGTGTGACACGGCTCCCATCCCAGCACCGCAGCACATGGAGAGGTGCGGGAGGGGCAGGGTCTCGCCGAGGACTGTCCAGTGCTCTCACGCTCTGTGCGCGAGCTGTTGGGTTCGGGGGTGGTTGGGCATGCAGTGGCTTCTGAGACTCCAGATGACCCCCAAATGCTTCCCTATGGCTGCGCCAGTCATACTCCTGCTCCAAGTAAGTGGGTGCAGGCGCAGCAATTCAGGTTGCTACGGTGGACCAGGGGGCATTCCCATGGTCGGGTACCCACAGCCACAGTGGGGCTCACCCAGTGGGTTGGGTCCCCCCTCCGTGGGCTTTGCTCCCTGCTGCAACACTGGTAGAGGGGGCGTGGCCAGCACGGTGTAGGACTGAGTGTGGTCATAGGGCTGGCAGAGCTCTGGTTCCGCCAGTGCCCACACACCCACTCCTCCATCCGCTTGTTTCTTTGGCCCTGAGCCAGCACAAGGCCCCTTGTGCTGTCACTGGGCGTAGCTGGATCGCCATCTTTGAGTGTTATACCTAATTGAGTGAAATCCCAAATGGGGCCCTCACTGCTGTTTTGAGGGCTTTATTGAGCAGACCCAAAGCTCAAGGGCTGCAATTCACAAACCACAAACAAATTCACACTCCAGAGTCACCCCACTGAAGAATGGAATAAGTGGTTTGGGGACCATGGCCATATTATTTTTCTGACAGCCTAAGTTTTCTGGTTCTTATTCTTATTCTATTACTCCTTATTTTATCATGTGTATTACATTACATAATTCTCTCTCTAGCTTTGGAGCTAAATTCTGCCTTCATATTCATGACTGAAATTTGGAGTAACTAAATATCAGATGATTAAAAAAAAAGATAGGAAAAAGAAAATGAATAAGAGAAATATTTCATTCTTCAGTTAGTAGGCCAATGAGCCCCGAAGACATGCTCAAACTTTCTGAAAGCTCAAGCCACATAAGAAATATGATCCATTTATTAGGGCATTTTCCTGGAATGAGGAAGACCCAAGATTCAATTCTTTCCAGAGACATTATTTTTTTAAAAAAGAAAAAACCCCACTGATGTGCCACTCTCAAAAGAATCATTGGTGTTAAGTTACATGCATAAAGGAAGTTTTGTTTTCATAATTTCAGAAGTGTTTTCTATACTAGCCTGGGGCAGTGGAAGGTACTGGCACAATGGGTGCCTGGGATGCTAATGCTTTTTCCTGTTGTGCTTTCTGAGCAAGTGCTGCGTCCCATTCTTCTAGCTCTTTTTCAAAGCGCTTATTGTCTTCCTTGACATAGTCCCTTAAATCAGGAGGCAGCGTATCCATTCCAAGAAGCAGCTGACCAGTTTCCTTGTTAAATTCCTCTGTAGTTACCACGTCATTGTACATTCCATAGATTAATGGCAGAATATAAAAGGGAGAGAGAAAAAAACCATGTGAATAAAGATTTTTTTTTAAAAGTAGTATTCTGGAGGATATACAGTATAGAAATAAATGAAAAGGAGATCTTTGCTGTCCTTTCTTGTTATCAACCCCAGCTCTCCCACACATAACAGAGTCTCACAAGAGGGAAGGTTCTGGAATGTATTTTTTACTTTACTTTACAGAAAATTTGTAACCTGCAACCTCTTGCACACTGGCAACCCGAAACGGCATGCATCATAAAACATAATCAAATATAACAATAAAATCATTAAAATACAATATAGATGAATAAAATGGGCATATAATGTAAAATCTCTAATAACTGCTAACAAACACGCCCCCAACCCTACCCACCCTCCTTCTCAAAGGCCCGGTGGAACAACCAGGTCTTACAACACCTATGGAAAGAGGGGAGATCTGGGGAAAGGTGGGCCTCCGACGGGAGAGAGTTCCACAGCTGAGGTGTGGCCATCGAGAATGCCCTCCCCGCCGTCGCCTCCCTGTGTACGCGGGGGACCTTAAGTTGGGCGCCCCTGGCCGACCGCAGGGGCCATGAAATGACCCAGGGCTTGAGACGATCTCGCAGGTAATCAGGACCCAAACCGTTTAGGGCTTTATAAGTCACAACCAACACCTTGAATTGGGCCCGGAAGACAATAGGCAGCCCGTGCAGGGTCCAGAGCACCGGCGTGATGTGCTCGTGGCGACCTGTCCCCGTTAGGAGGCGGGCCGCCACATTCTGCACCAGCTGCAGTCTCCAGACCGTCATCAAAGGTAGCCCCACGTAGAGTGTGTTACAGTAATCCAGTCGGGAGGTAATGAAAGCATGGATGATGGTGGCCAGATCTGAGTCCGAGACATACGGCTGAAGCCGTTGCACCAGATGTAGTTGGCGAAATGCTCCTCTAGCCACAGCCTCCATCTGACAATCCAGGTGGAGCTGCGGGTCAAGGAGCACCCACAGACTACGGACCTGAGCGGGCGGGGGGGGGGGG
>QEPC01008436.1:5185442-5244680 GCA_003113815.1 Sphenodon punctatus | reverse complement strand
GGGGGGGGGGGGGGGGAGAGTTAGAAGCTGCGGACACCCCTACTCAACCCAGGGGGTTGCAGGATGGCTTGGAGGTTTGTTGTCCTACCTTAGGCGAAGGGGGGAAGCAGCTAACTGAACCCAAGGGGTTACAGGCAAGTCAGGAGGTGGAGGATTCTACCTTAAGAGGCGGCGGGAATGTGCAGGAAACCTTTCCTGGGATGGAGGGGGGGAACGATGGGTGTCTCTTCCCCAGGGATAGAAATGCACCACCCCGTAGTCCTAAAGGGGCAGGAGCATGGCTCCAAGAGTGAACTGTGCGCCTCTGCCTTACCCTAAGAAGGAGCAGGGAAATGCTACGAAAGTACAGACTGGAGCGGAGGAAACAGTTAAGAGTGTCCAGGGTCAAGCCGCTGCACTTGGTAAACTAAATCCTCAAGAGTTTTGTGTGGGAAGGTCTGAGGAGACACTTGGGGGTTCTCACACCCATGTCACAAAGTCAGACTCCCAAGAAGGAGAAATACATGATTATATGGACCCAGGGGATCCTGGAGGTACAAACAGAACATGGGGGCAGGGCACAAGAAAGGCTACTGAAAATAGCCCCTTCACATAAGCAGTTTTTGGCTGCATGATTGATCTGAATGCAAAGACATCCAAACACAGCATCACAGCCATGGGGGAAATGCAAATGCCAAAGGACAACAGTCTACCCACTGGGAATTACAGCATTGCTCCTGATGAAATTGTTTTCAAATGCAAAGTTACACAGACAACAGAAGGGGGGTGCTGTAAAAGGTACCACATTTACTCCACACTCCCTCTTTTGTCTCCTAATAATACTTTTGATCTACAGTCTGGATAGCCCAGGTAAATCAGACAAAGAAGTTATGACATGGGGAACAGAAATACAGCCAACAAGAAACAGGCTGCCAGATAATCTGGAAACATGGCCAAAGTTTGTAACTGGGGAACAAAGGGTGTTAACATGGCGTTCCCACCCATTTGTCACAGTCTTATTCAAACACCTACTGATGTACCTTGAAGGGTATGGGCGGCCACAGGAACCCCACATGCAACACGGGGCGGACATAGACACCTCAGGGAATACCCCTACAAGAGATTGAATCCAGAAATACTGAATCCTAAGGATCACTCCACTACGACATGGTGGAAAACACGTGCACATGATAGCCCCACAGAGCTGACAGAGGGTTTGGAAAACCAAAGGTCTAACTTAAATAGGATTCAGGACACATGGAAAGGAGATAGGGGGGTTGCATATCCTTACACGCACCGGTAGGACACACCAATCTAAGCATGTTATGTGCCCACTGGACATGCTATCTTACAGGGGGGCTGTCACGGAGAAACATAGGGTCACATGTGTGATACTGGCCTACATGTAAACTACAAGCCTAGTAAATATGTAAAGCAAAAGGTGCAACATGTATGTACTGTTACAATTGAGAACTGTAAAACCCAAATCAGGACTGTAACACTGACGAAACTCCAGGAAATGCAGAGATAAAAATAATGTGTATTGGGAAGCCTGGCCAGGCGGAACCCTGTGGAGATGCAGATCGACCTTCAGGTTGGCCTGGGTTGCCGACGTAACAGACCTCAGGGTTTCTCCAAGGCGGGAAAGCCAAAACAAAGAGACCATGAAAGGTACTTAAGCGAGGGCCATTAAGGCAGAATCTCTCTCGCTTGGCCATCTTGAGCAACTGCATCTGCATCTTAAAACCTGCCAGCAAGCAAGACTGGAAACCATGAAAGGGGACTTTGCTTTCTAGCAACTCTAAGACTGAAGACCCAGTCGCTTACATCAAGGACTGAGAAGAACTTATGGACCTTTGTAGGATAAGATGCTTATTTAAGGAACTCAACCAGTATAGGTTAGGAATGCGTTATATTTACTTTTGATTTCTAGTAACCACTCTATCAACAATCTTGCTTATGTAATCAATAAACTTACTTCTTATCTTTATGAAGAAGTGTCTGTGTCTAACATTGAAACACAAGTGAGCAACAAGAGTTCTCAAGCTCTTGCGAACACAGAGAGAAAGCGTCTGTAAACGGGAAGGATTGGGCCCTTGGGTGACAAAGGGGTTGTCCCTGTGGCAGGCTTGAATTGGCCAGAGAGAAAAACTGATTCAAGTGGGCTGTATGCGAGGGAAACTGAGTCACTCAAACCCGGTAAAGTGGGGGTGCGGACCTCCAACCCGTGACACGCAGGATCCAGCCTGAGAGCCACTGAACACTCCTTGAAGGCGCAGAAGGCTGGATCGATAGAGATGACGCTTAGCTCAGATATCCTCCTGGCTGAGGTGATCCATACCAGGGAAGCTAGCTGTAAGGAGAGGGAATAGAGGGAAACCTCATGGAGAGGTTCAAAAGGAGATTTAGACAAGAGCCCTAAAAACGAAGTTTAGATTCCATGAAGGGCATCATTGTGCCACCGGAAGAAAGATAGCTCTTGCTGCTTTTAAGAAGCGAAGTACATGGGTGTGTGTGTGTATCTAGCTACTCTAACGCCCTGCACTGTGCAAGGACACTATTTAGAGCCGCTACCTGTCTTTGGAGAGTGTAGAGATTTAGCCCCTTATCCAACTCCTCTCGAAGGAACTCTAGCACTGCCTTAAGGGGAGCCCTGGTTGGCCTAATACCCTTGTTCTCGCACCATTGGGCGAAGGTGACCCAGGTGCCTTGGAAAATGCGCTTGGAGGCTGGTCTTCTGGACTGCAGCCTGGTATCTATCACCTGTCTTGAGTATCCCAACTCCATCAAGGTTCTCCATTCAATCTCTAGGCTGTTCGTTTTAGTAGGCCTGGGTTGACATAGAGGAGAGCGTCTTATGACAGGAGGTCGGGGTCTCCCTCAGTGAAGTGGAGACTGTAATCTGGATATGAAGTGTTTGGTCTTTGTGTTGTTTGCTGCGGCAAGCATGTCCATCAGTGGGTGGCCAAAGGCCCGAATGATCCACTCAAATGCTTTTTTGGCTGAGGGAACCATTCTCCTAGGTCTATTGTTTCCTGGTTCAGCTAATCCTGAAACGTTGCCCAGACGTTTATTACTCCTTTGAGGAGCACCGCTATCAGGGATTTGAGATCACATTCCGCCTATTTGAACAAGATTGCTGCTTGGAGAAGGAGTGATTCCGAGCGAGAGCCCCCCTGAGGGTTTACATAGGCCTTTGCCATGGTTTTCTGTGTATACAAGAACATGTTTTCCACGGATCTCTGGGGTCAGCTTTCTTAACGTGAGATAAATTGCCCGCAGCTTCAGCTAGTTGACGTGGTGTTTGCGTTCCCACTGTAGCCACTTGCTCTGCATGGTGTTCCGTTGGGTGTGCGCTCCCCATCCTTTCACTCACACATCTGTGGTCACTGTGATCCTGTCTGGGTCTGACAGAGGGTCTCCCATCTGAAAAACGGTTCTCCATTGTCCACCAGTGGAATGGCTCTTTGAGCCTCATGGGTATCTCTCTCTATTGGTTTCTGCCTTCTGCAAGGTTGTCCTGCCGGGGCGGAGGAGGCGTTGCAAGGGTGTGGCATGGAATCTGGCTCATTGTAGAAGTCCCAGGCATGATATCATGAGACCTAGAAGGCTGCCAAAAGACTACAGGGGCTGTGCTTTGGGGTGTGCTTTCATCTAGGAGGGTCTTCAGTTTTTCTTGTCTTTGGACAGAGGAATACCTTGTAACTGCTGGTATCCAGAATTACCCGCAAGTGCTTGAGGGTTTGTGAAGGTGTCAGAGGACTCTTTTTTTCAAGTTGATGTCATCGAGATATGGGTAGATTTTGATCCCCTCTTCCTGTAGGTTCACAATAAGGGAGAGGAGAATCCTCATGAAGGTCCTCGGAGAGTTGGTGTGTCTGACCAGGAAAGCTGTGTACTACTAGTGTTGGTGGGCATACGTGAATCTGAGCCACTGTCTGTGTGATGGTAGGATGGGTACGTGCAGGTACGCTTATTTGAGGCTGAGGGATGCCAGGCACTCGTCCTTGGAGATTGTGTGTCGAATGGATTCTTCCTGTGAGGGCAAGGGCTCGCAGCCATGTGCTGGTTTTGGGATGGGTGGAACCTTGGAACTGCTTAGGTCTGTGGCCCCCAGCTCCTTTTGTCTGTACCATCTAGGCTTGTTTCTCTGAGAGTTTCCTCTGTGGATATAATATGGCCTTTTGGTGCCACCAGCTGGCGAGTAGCCTGTACTGAAGGACAAAAAGGCTTTTTAGAGATGTCAAGTTTGCAAGGCCTGCTTTTTGGTTTTATCAGATGGCGTCAACCCAGAACCGTCTAGACAGACCCCAGAGCTTTGTTCCCTAGACCGTTCCCCCCTCCCCGCCCCCAAAAAACCCAGGGTGTTCTGGGCTGTGTTGTCCCCTTTCCAGGACCTGAATCATAGGTGTCGACATGCAGACACGTTGGATGCTGCTGCTCTGGCTGCCCAGCAGAGAGGAGTCGACTATGAAGGTGTAAGCCAGCTGCATATGGGTGCCAGCATCCTAGTCATTTTCATAGACATTCTGGGATCTCTGGCTCTTTTAACCCACATTATGAGAGTTCTAGAGAAGTAGTAGATGATGGTTATGAGAGTTCTAGAGAAGTAGTAGATGATGGTTGGAATTTAATAACCAAAGAGATCTCGTCAAAGTTTCTCCTCAAGTAAACCTTGAGCCCCCTATCTGTAGGGTCTCTGGGGTAGCACTCCCCTCTCTATGGGAAAGGCTGAATTTCAGGCTAGGGAGGTTGCTGCCACATCCACCTTAGGAATAGTTAGGAGGATCTCTTTATTCTTGGTGAGCGAGTACAGGGAATCCTGGATTTTATTTGTTTTGCGGGCCCTATTAGGAAACTGCTACACTTTTAAAATTATTGTTTTGTATGCCTTAACCAGGAGCATACCCGTGTCCCTGGCTCTAGGCTTGGGGAGCGTATACCCCCTCTGATCCAACCTCAGAGGACTCGGAGGAGTCAGGTTTGACTTTCTTCTCTCGAAGGTGAAGTGCCTTAATTTCCAGCTCGAAGATTTGGTTCCTATATTTGGAGAGGAATTCTCTGTCTGGGTCTTAAGAGAAATCAATGACTGGCTCAATCTCTCCCTCTTCCGTGGAGGATAGACTGTCTCCCTGTGCGGAGGCCTGCTGGCCTTCTGAATCTGGGGCCTCAGAAGCTTCCCCTTAAGGGTCCCCCCCCCCTTTTGTCTTTTCCCATGGGTTAGGGGACCTGGAGGTTGTGACCTGAGCTGAGTCAGTGCCTTCCTCCTCCTCTGAGGCTGCTCCACAAGGAGGGAAGGGGGGAAGAGGAGGGGAGGTCCAGGGGCCTGGTTATCCTGCAAGGCTTTTATTTTTTTTTAATAAAGGGAAGCTTCGCTTTGCTAGTTGGGCAAGAATGACCCTTGGACGGGCGCACCTTCCCCAATGATTTTGTCGGGGAGCTTTTCCTTTTAATTCCCTCAGAATTTCCTGGAGGACTATCATATGGGGGTCAGTAGCTGAGGACTTGGCATGCGGGGGACTTACTGTGACATCTGTGGTCATGGCTGCTGTTTTCTGGGCATGCCTCCCTGTCCTGGCCATGGTTGAGAACAGGAAAAAACCCTTGGGTGAGTGTTTCTCGCTGCTGCTAGCACCGTCTCAGCTGACGCCCTGCTGGGGCCACTAGAGGCGCTGTGCTGGAGGTATGGTCAGAAAAAAAGGCCTGAGGCCCGCCGGCCTTTACTTTCATTTTCCCCGGTACCACTAACCCTGCCTCAGTCGGCGCTCTGCTGGAGGCGTGGCAGAGGAAAAGGCTTGTGAGGTCTGCTGGCATTGACCTTCAGTTTCCCCAGTGCCGTGGGCGCTGGCTCAGCTGACACCCTGCTGGGGCTGCTGAATACGCTGTCCTGGAGGCTGGCTGAAAAAAAGGCTGATCGGGCCTGCCGGCTTTTGGTTTAGCTTTCCCCGCCGCTGCTTGTGTGCAGACTGTAGAGCAGGGAGCATGCCGGCGCCTCTCCTGAGGCTGTAGATGGATTAGCGGGTATAAATCTCTGTGGCCCTGCAGCTAGAGACGCCCTGGCTTTATGCTGTGCCTGCTCTTCCAGGTCCCAAAACCTGCCGGAGAGGGAGCACCAAGCCTGCACTCCTCTTTTCCCTTCCTAAGTGAAAGGGGGTGAACAGGGAAAGAATCCTCTCTACCCGGCACCAAGATGGAGGTTTAGGACCTCAGTCCCCTGAAAAAAGTTATTAGCTGCCTGAAATCTCTCTGTCCTAGACGGCGGCTAAATAGCCTGCGTCCTATTGGTGTGGAGGCAGATGCACAACTGGAGACTAGGGGCTAGATCCCCTCTGAGCATACCCCAGAAAAAAATCAGGAAGTCTGCCTCCTAGTGGTAGTGGCGGGGATCTACCTAGTGTTCAATCTGGCAGTCCAGGAGACATCTCCCGGGAGAAACAAGACATTGGTGAGTACCTCTCACAGAGCCCTTCCAGTGCTAATGGTCTCAGTTTAGTAGCCTTCACACCTTAAACACTGCAGACTTGGGCTTGACTCTGTGTGAGAAGGATGCCCTGCCACCATGGAGCACCATGATGGCCACCCCATTACATCTGAACTACGTTCGGGCTGAATTTTTCATCCCAAATAAGATCAGGGATCCATGTTCACTGGGTTTCCCTGAGTAAGGCTCTACATCCCACACCCCAGACTAGTACACTTTTCGTTTAGGACTGGAGTCTGGATTTCATTTCATTTATTTATTTATTCAGAATTATACGCTGCCCTTCCCGTAGAGGCTTTTGGTGGCTCGCAATTAACAAAACAATAATAAAGTTCAAACAACAAAAACTCCCACGCTCCTCTCAAAACTCCCTCCCCCCACAACCCAAACCAAAAACCCAACCAACCCCTAACCTGCCCACCAAATGCTTTTTCAAATAAAAAGGTTTTACACCATGTTCAGAAGATGCTTAGGCTTGGGCTCAAGCCAACGTCCTGGGGAAGGGAATTCCACAACACTGCTGCAGTAACCGAGAACACCCTCTGTAGAACCCCATCCCATGGACAAGGGTAACAGATGGAATCTGCAAGAGGGTGCTCCCAGCCAACCGTAGGGGCATGGTAGGATTGTCGGTCTTTCAGATATGTGGGACCCAGACCATTTAGGGCTTTAAACCAGCACCTTGAATTGTGCCTGGAAAGCTATAGGCAGCCAGTGCAGACTTCAGAGCACCGGTGTAATGTGCTCCCAGCAACTCATCCCCAAAATGAGCCGAGCTGCCGCATTCTGCACCAGCTGCAGCTTCCGAACAGTCATCAAGGGTTACAGTAATCTAACCTCGAGGTGACGAAAGTATGGACGACAGCGGCCAAATCCGAGTCAGAAAGAAAAGGATGCCGCCTTCTCACCAGATAGAGGTGAAAAAAAGCGCTCCTGGCCACCACCACCACCTGGTATTCCAGGCACAGTGAGGGATTCAAAAGCACTCCAAGGCTGCAAACCTGACCAACAAGAGAGGGCCGGACCGCACCAACAACAGGTGTCACAAGACTGGCCAACCATCATCATTCAGTCTTGTCTGTCAGGATTCAGCTTCAATCAGCTCGGCCTCATCCAGTCCGTGACAGTACCAGGGTCAGATGAAAAGGGGAGGTAGAGCTGAGTGTTGTCTGCATATTGATGACATCTAACCCTAAACCTCCGAAAGATCTTGCCCAGTGGCCTTAGATACACATTGAACAAGAGGGGAGACAGAACAGAACCCTGTGGGACACCACAGAAGAGGTCCCAAATGGATGACAAGAAATCGTCCTGATATCACCACCTGCTGGGATCCCCAACAGGAAGGAGCGGAACCACTCAAGAGCAGTCCCGCACACCGCTGTCAGGTTCCACAGTTATATCAACCCCACCCCATGATCAACTGTATCGAAGGCCGCTGAAAAACCTAACATCGATTAGGTAGTATTTCCCTTGTTCATTTCAAGGCACAGATCATCTATCAAAGTCACAAGTGCAGACTCCGTGCCATACCCAGGATGAAAACTGGACTGAAATGGGTCCAGGGATCAGACAGCTTTCTCACCAGCCGCCCTTTTGGGGTTTGGTTTTATTTTATAAGGTGATTGAATGCGGGACGTTCTGCAATTACTTTTGTCCTGATGATGCAGCAATTTTTGTAATGTGAAATAACTCCTTAAGAAGACATTACTTCAGGTTCGTGAAGTTTTTGAATCCGGTAAGATTGGATTCCTTAGAAATTTTAAAGGAATGGCAAACCAACTATTTTACAAGATAAATTTACCATTGATCTGACACTTAAACCATTCAAATATGTTCATATGTTGACTTAAACCGATATTCTGCCCTTCCGAGATGGTAATCTTAGAATTGAAGAGACAGCCATCTTGGAATTGAAGAAAAAAATGGAACCCTAGTTTTTTGGCTCTTTACTCTCTAAAGAGTCACACAAAAATCAAAGCTTGCTTTTAACAAACACAGAATTACACAATAGTCCAAACTAATTTCCAAAGATGCATTTGACTGTAATGTAATGTTTAAAGAGCACCATTGTAAATATTTGCCCTGTGTATAGAGGGTACCGATGATCAAACTGCAATCCAATCAAATACTACCCTTTCTAATTTCTAAGGAATCCAATCTTACCGGATTCAAAAACTTCACGAACCTGAAGTAATGTCTTCTTAAGGAGTTATTTCACATTACAAAAATTGCTGCATCATCAGGACAAAAGTAATTGCAGAACGTCCCGCATTCAATCACCTTATAAAATAAAACCAAACCCCAAAAGGGCGGCTGGTGAGAAAGCCCCACTACATTCCCATTGTACAAACTGTGTGGAACTGGAGACTAAGGGCCTACTTCACTGGTGTTCTGTTCAAATATTTTGTCTTCATGATCTTATTTTGAGATTAATATGACCTCACAGCCCCAGGCATGCAAAATATATAAGCCATCAACTGGTACTACAGCCCCATCCACAAATGGTGTGATCCCAGGGAGCCCATATTCTAGGAACTTTTAATCTTCTCTGTGCCCCCAAGAACAATCTTTTCTGTGCCCCCAAGAACAATTGCGAATAGCATGAACAGACAGCCTGTGCTTTACCAGCGTGTCAACGAAGATAATGAAGGGATACGTGGACAACTCTCATATGTGGGACTTATTAAACGAGATGCATCCCCACCGTCCATGCGTCCAACTGCTCATTTAAGCTGGTGCCAGAGGAGGTGCACTCCCGTGACCTACGCACTGGCCACCCATTATAATGAACGAAGCACTTCTGAAAAATCTGTAGTACCCTGGGCGGGCCAAGGTAGTCGCCTTTGTGAACAGGGCATCCGTGCTGGGAGCTGCTTGTTTGAAGCCCTCCCCATGAACCTCTCGTGCGTCAGTGCCCTGCTGCCACCCCACACACTGACCACCCTCAAGCCTTGCTTGTTTAAAAAAACCCAGCGTTATGTAAAAGATAAATGGATCTTTTAAATGCAAACAATGCATAGGCCACTGATTTCATATCATAGGATTTCATAGAATTTTAGGGCTGGAAGGAACCTCAAAGTCACCTAGGCCAACTTCCACCCATTTGTGGGGAAATCTGAACAGTGGATGATCATGTGACACCAACACTGAATCTTTTCCCATAGACAGAAAGAAAAAGACATCTTGTCCAAAAAGATATTGGCCTCTTCTTTCTGAAACCACCTCTTAGTACAATTTAAGGCCCACTGGCTAAAGATACTTTAGTCATCTATAAGTAAATAACTGGTTAGGCAGCTGTTTCTTCATATCACGTGGAAATTAGTGATTTGTAAGTCATTTGGAATTCTTTGGCTGTATGCCTCTTCAGCAACAAGAGTTGGTAACCTCTGCCACTAGTTCATGTACAATCTCAATATAGAAACATTTCTACTGACAGTAATTGTTTTCCCATCACTGATTTCTATTGCTGGATGGTCACCTTATAATATCATAGGTCTAGAAGTCATGCCTACAAGGAGGAAAACCAAGAGAAACCATCTAGTTAAGTCAGCCCGAATCTCTGAATACAAGCACTGACCTGCAAAAAGAATCTAAAACCTACAATGTACCTCGAAGGAAAATATATGTTGACTAGACAGCTTATAGCTACAGGGAAAAAGTGATGAGAAAAACATTTTTTAAGCATTTTAAACACAATTCTCACAGTACTAAAACAGAAGTTCCCAAACAGTGAGTTGAGACCTCTGGCCTCTACTCAAGAACCCTTTGCTTGACGCTGATTCACTCACCAGTTATTGGCCAGTCTCTAACCTTCCCTTTCTAGGGAAGGTTATTGAACTGGTAGTGGCTCAGCAGCTCCAGAAGCATCTAGATAGCCTCAGCTTTCTAGACCCCTCCCAGTTTGGCTTTCGCTTAAGGGTATGGCACTGAAAATGCACTGGTGGCCTTGGTTGATGACCTGCGCCGGGAGATGGACCAGGGAAGTTCGACCTTACTAGTCCTATTAGATCTCTTGGCAGCTTTCGACACAGTTGATCATGAGCTGTTGGTGACACCTGCGGGACTGGGCAGGATTGGGCAAGGCGGTTCTACAATGGTTTCATTCCTACCTAGCCGGTAGGACCCAATGGGTGGTGCTGGGGGGTAAGTCATCTTCCCCCTGTGACCTCTCATGTGGTGTCCCGCAAGATTCTATTCTGTCCCAGCTCTTGTTCAACATGTACATGCAGCCATTAGGCGAGGTCGTGAGGCAGTTCTGAGAGAGTTGTCATCAATATGGAGATGACACTAAGCTGAACCTCTCATTTTCATCGCACCCAGGGCCGGCAGTCTCTTTCCCAGTGTTTGACAGATGTGGGGGACTGGATGAGGCAAAACCAACTGAAGCTGAATCCTAACTAGACGGAGGCAATGTTGGTGGGGAGAGCGGCGGGTGTGACTTCCCCCGTCGCTGACGGGGTTTGTCTTCCAGGTGAGAAGTCTTGGGGTGCTCCTGGATTCCTGGCTCCGCTTGGATATCCAGGTGGCGAAGGGGGCTTTCCGTCGCTTACATTTGGTTTGGCAGCTTTGGCCTTATGTCTTTGACCTGGCCACCATCATTCATGCTTTTGTTACCTCAAGACTGGACTACTGCAACATGTTCTACATGGGGCTACCCTTGGTGATGGTAGGTTGCAGCTGGTGCAGAATGCGGCGGCTCGGCTCCTTACAGAGTTGGGTCACCAGGAGCACGTTACATCAGTGCTCCTTTCTCTGTGCTAGCTGCCTATCTTCTTCAGGGCCTGATTCAAGGTGTTGGTTCTCATCTTTAAAGCCCTACGCGGCCTTGGCCAAAACTATCTGTGGGACTGCCTCAAACCCCCAGGTCCTGGATCTGCCCCTGCGGTCCACTGGGGGCACCTTCTTGGAGGTCCCCTGAGTAAGTCGAGGGGCCACTATGGAGAAGGCATTCTCGGTGGCCGCACCTCGGCTGTGGAACTCCCTCCCGGAGAACGCTCACCTGTTGACCTTTCGTCGGACTTGCAAAACCTGACTATTTCACCAGGCATTTGGTGGAGGGGACAGGTGGGTGAGGATGGGGTGGGATGAAGGGGAGCGGGGTGGGGTGGGGAGATGGAACAATGAAAGGATTTTATATTATGTCGTATTTTAATTGAATTTTAATTGAATTATTATTTTGTTTTTATTGTTGTAAACCACCCCGAGTCACCTGTGGTTGGAGAGGGCGGAGTATAAGAGTTTTTTAAAAATAAAATAAATAAATTAAGGTCATACTGCCTGTTGATGGGATCATGACCCCAACCAATATTTTGCAGGTCTTTATTGCTGTCTGTTGGGAGGGTCATACAGAGAAAATATTTGGGAACCATTGTACAATTGGAAAAAGACGAACAAGGAACTTAAGAAGTCCAGGATAGAAATATATGTTTTATATGGTATGGGAATAATTTGCTATAACAACGGGGGGGAGATTGTTGAGAGAAATAAGGTGTGTGTTCAACATAAACACCCATTTATTCTTTACATTACTACTATAACACTGAAAATATTTTACCTTGACTAGAAAATGTCAAATTTCTTTTTAAAAAAAGAAAAATTCCCTTTCCTGTCAATACATTTTCAAGTTCTTTTCTGAAAAGATTCAGTAAGTTATAAAGTGTTGGTGATTTAATGTTTAGTTCCCTCTTCAACACATTGTGCATTGACTGGGAGATATATCATGGGAAATGTGAAGTGATTATCTAAAAAGAAATATTTTATTCAGTTCAGAAAAGGAAAAAAATGTCAATTCTGTATTTTTGCTAGGATATTATTCATCTTCGATGACCAGCACTACTACGCTGCCTTAAATTTCGTGTGTGCATGGAAATCGACATCATTATGTTTCACTTCAGCTGGGAGAATCATAGAATTGTAAGGCTGGAGAGGGCCTCAAGAATTATCTAAGCTCAACCACCTGCTCCAAGGCAGGAAAACCTCTACCTATAGCATTGCAGACAGATGCTTATTCGGTTGATTCTTAAAAACATCCACGGAAGGATAGTCTATCCTTCCTTAGTCTTTTTTCTCTCAGCTAAGCCTATCCCATTCTTTCAGCCTTTTCTCATGTGGTCTGCATGCTAAGCCCATGTCATCTTGGTTGCTCTCCTCTGAACTCGCTCCAATTAGTCACCATCTTTCTTGAAGCGCATTGCCCACCTGAACACAATATTTCAGGTGAGGTCTCTCCAGTACCAAGTAAAGTGGCACCATTACCTCCTACATCGTGTAAAAAATGCATCTATTAATGCAGCCCAACATTCCACTTCTGGCCTCCAAAGTGTTCGTCTATCAGTTTTGCATCATCTGCAAACTTGGTGAGAATACTTTCTACTCCTGCCTCCAATCCACTAATGAAATAGCTGAAGAAGACTGGGTCCAGGACAGATCCCTGTAGGACTACATTTGATACCTCCAGTTTGATATGGATCCATTACTGGCTTTTCAACCAATTGTGAACCCACCTAATGGTAATTCCTTCCAGCCCACACTTCTCCAGGCTTCTTACAAAAATCCCATTTGGGACAGTGTCGAAAGCCTTACTGAAGATGAGATACATTATGCCTATAGGTTAAGAAGGCTATCTAGATAGAATTAATACTATTTTACTCTATTTTAAACATTAAAACTGGGTCTCATGTTGATGTGGGCCTTATTTTCCCCTTGTCATATTTTCTGAGGTGTTAACACAAATAAATTTCCTCTCAAAACTATATTCTTTACCCTGAATTGATATCAGGCAGTTGGTTTTGCCTTAAAAGCCAAAAGTTCATACAGTATTGTCTTATCCATGCTCTCATTAGAGGTTCCCTTGATGCATAAAGAAACCTCAAACCATTGGGAATTTTAAAAAAAGTTTACTCTGGGGCAGATTATCCTATAACTTTATATTGCCGTTTTTCTTGCACCTCTCTCTAAAATATCTAGTGCTGGTCACTCTCTGAAAATAGAGATATTGAACCAGTCAGACCACTGATCTGATCCAGCATTGTAATGCCTATGTTCCTATATAGGCTTCAGCAGAGCTACTACAGAGTTCCAGCTAGCCTTGCAGCATGCCCCTTCAGGATGCTTTTGCAACAAAAAAAAACCCAGGGTAGCCATCTCCTGCATTTTGCCAGCCCTTCTCTGCCCACAGATCCCTAACCCCAGCTTTCAGGTGCTTACTGGGCTGATATCATAGAAGCATCTCCTCTTGCTTCCAGCATTTCCCACTAAACTGGATGTAATGGGTCTTTAGACCCTCTGTCTGGAAGAGAGAGATCATTTTAAACTTGTTTCTATTGTGGCCCATGTTTCCATCAGCCTCTGAAGGCGGACCAACCTAACTGGTCCATATGATGTGGAATACCACAGAACAAAGGCTAAAAAGCTTTTACTGTTATGCTAAACTACAATGCTGTCGGCAAGACGGAAAGCAGAACAACATATGAGATTGGCCACAGACTTTAGGCATGTTCTTGGATAAGTCACATTATTTCCAGTGCCAAAGAGAGAACTTTTCCATGCAGCTCTTTGATTTGGAGATGCTTAATTAAGGTTTTTTGGTGGGTTTTTTTTAAAAAACACCCTTTGAAATTTTTATAAGAAAAGACTTAAGCTATAAGTACACATTATTTCTTAAGTGCCCACGAATTAAAGAAACATTTTAAATTAAAATTCAGAAGAGAACTGTCTATTTCTCAATTAAACCTCACATAGAAAGTTTACTTACTTGGATCAATGATTTGTCAGAGTACATCAGTTCAATTGTTCGGTGTATTCTAGCTATGCTTTCTCGTAAGTCTAAAGAGCATAACGAAACAGATAAACAGTAATTACTTCCTGTAACAGTTAATCTAGACAATATTTGAAATTTTACTTCTATGGGCGTGCACAATTACACTACACCTTCACTGTTTTCTGACATCAGGTTTGTTTGCTGCTACTCCGGAGTAACTACCTCCCCGCTACATCTGTTCCCACAAGCAGCGACAACCAGAGATTAAATAGTTCTTCACTTCCCCTGTTATCCCTGCTTGGGAACTTGCATGGAACTGTGAAGGAAATACAAAAGCAGGAAGTGATAATATTTTCTGAATTTCCATTGACTGTGTCACCCTCTAGACTGTCTTCCAGGCTCATAGCCTGGGATTCACCTTTGAGATCCTCCTCTCCTTTGTACCTAATATTCAGTCTGCTGGTAAGGCCTGTCACTTCCCTCTACATAACATTGCTAAAACTCCAGCACTTCATGATGACTTTTGCTGCTAAGACTTGAGTCATCTCTCACCTTAACTACTGTAATCACCTTCTTACTCGCCTTCCCCGCTCTCACCTTGACCCTCCCACTTCTGTTCAACACTCCACTACCAAGGTCATCTACCTTGCCCTCCATTTTGATCATGTTCAGCCCCCCCTCTTCTCCCTCCACTGGCTCTCAGCACAAACGCTTTGTCTTCACCTTCAATGCTCTTCATGGCCTTGCTCCCCCCCCCCGCCCAATATATTTCTGCCTTCATTTTTCGCTACATTCCTACCCAGGAACTTTGCTCCTCCCGTGTCACCTCCATCATCTGCATCTCCTGCTAGTCTTTTCCCATGCTGCCCCTTATGGTTGGATTTCCCTTCCCGAATACATATGCTCTGCTCTCCCCATTGTGATCTTCAAATCCCCCCTAAAACCCTACCTCTTCTGTCAGGCCATCCCTAACTCCTCTCCCCCTGCCACATAGTTTGTTCCTTTATATTTCTCCTTATGCTGTCTTATCCTTCAGGATCCCTCCTCCTTCTTTGTAAGTAAGATAGACATATGCATGTGCAACCTCTCAGCTTCATGAATGCATCCGTGTACCTTTCCCCTTGCCCATTCCAGATTGTAAACCCCTTGTGGCAGGGATCTGTTTCTATGATCATGACTGTTCAACACCAGACACATTGCTGGCCCTATATAAATAAAACAACAAAAAACCCAACAACAACAACGATAAACGACGACTCTGTCATCAGGGTAATTATCTTCCTCCTGTACAGAAGATTACCCACTTCGGATTAGGAACCTTCTTGTCCACTTATTTACAGAAGGATTACCTCCCTTATATATGCATTTCAACTTAGCTGTTTCTGGGAACACAAGAACAGCTAAAGTAAATTAGGAGGTACTAGGGCTGAAACGAGATCTTGCATTTGCAAGAAATCTCATCGAAATCCTGGTTATCGATTCATCTTGGATGAATCGAGAATTGGGACTGTTTCGCCAAATTCTTGGCAAGAAAGTTGAAATAATTTTTTAAAAAAATCATTGTGCATGTGCAAAATGGCTGCTGCCCTTAACCAAATAATAATAATAATAATAGCTTTATTCGGCGTGGCCATAGGCCATTGCCTTCACACAAACCAAATACATTATACAAATACAAATACAATGCATCCATAGATTAACAGACAACTCCAAGTAACTAAAAGGAATAAAAGTTAAAAAAAAACTCATATGGGAGAGGCACAACCCACCCTACCCCTCCAAAGGTAACTTAAATTCCAGAAATAATTTCCGCAGGGCAAAAGCCCGCACCGAAAAGGAGCTAAGCCAAAAGCTCATACAGTATTGTCTTATCCATGCTCTCATTAGAGGTTCCCTTGATGCAAGTACTAGCAAAGCTTCCTGAGATCTACCTGGGTGGTTCAAAATAAATTCATTCAAGCATTCAAACCTTATTTTATCATAGAGGCGACAGCTAAAGATGATATGCGAAGTGGTTTCAGCCTCAAGATGATCATAGGGACAGAGTCTCAGGGCATATGGAACCCCACTGAAATGCCCTTCAAGAATTTTAGATGGCAGGGCATTCACACGGGCTGCCAGAAATAGCCTCTTTGCTCTCAGTGGCAAGCGGGAAATAAGGAACGAGGCCATAGTATCCATTGGAGGAGCAATCATAGGGTAAAGGCGAAGATGCCCCCCCTGGTTGATCCTCGCCCATTCCTCCTGGGATTCCATATCCTGCCACCTTCTCCCAACCTCACGTAATGCCCCGTAGCTCCCCCTCTCCTGCAGATACTCTCTGGAAAACCCTAACCCCATTAAATGGGCCTCCACCTTCTCCAACCAGCTACTCCTAAAAGGGTCCTTCTTTAAGTATGCCAGAAGGCCCTTCACTGCAGGGTTATCAAGCCTCAGCCTCAGTTTGTGAGCTACACTCCACGCCCTAAAGATCCAGCGACGTTGACCCAGCTCCCACCTCACTACCCCATTTGATGTTCCACCAGGAGCCCCAATGATCGCACGCAGGAATTTGGTTTGTACCTGCTCTAGAGCTACTATACTATAGGGTGCCCAGATCTCGGCCCCAAAAAGAACCTGAGATGATACTTTGGCATTAAATGCCCGCACTGCCATCTGCACCTCCTCCCCCCCTGTATGAGTTAAGAGTTTCCGGAGCGCCAAGGAAGTTCTAGAAGCCTTAGAGATAGCCCCCTTAATGTGGTGATGCCACGCACCAGAACTATGATAAAGCAGACCAAGATATTTAAAGAGTTTGACCTGCTGTATCTGCTTGCCCTCTAACCTCCACTTGTGGGACCTGTTCCGTTGAGATTTGGCAAAAACCATAATTTTCGATTTGCCATGATTGATCTCCATTCCATTATCCCTGCAATATTGAACTAATCTCTGCAGCTGCCTATTAAGACCCACTTTAGTTTGAGACAGTATTACCATATCATCGGCGAAGAGCAAACATCCAATATATCTTTCTTCCAATTTAGGTGGGAAAAATTGTGATTGCGCCATAAGGGGGACAATATCATTGATATACAAATTAAATAGAATTGGTGCGAGCACACACCCTTGACGTACTCCGCGCTTTACAGGGACCGGATCAGTAACATGCCCCAGAGCAGATAATTTAACCATCAACTGGGAATCTTCATACAGTTTCTGAAGAAGAAACAGAAGACGCTTATCGGTGGTAGTATTGTCAAGCTTAGCCCATAAAAGAGACCTATTCACTATTAACCAAAATGGCAGCAACAGCATCTTCCCCATTTTGGTTAAGGACAGCAGCCATTTGCGCATGTGCAATCGACTGCCCTTAACCAAAATGGTGGAGACACTATTGCCGCCATCTTTGTTAAGGACAGCAGCCATTTATGCATGAGCAAAAGAGTTCAGTGGCCATTTTATACATGTGCAATTATTTTTAATAAGTTATTTTATTTTCTTGTCCAAGATCTCACTCCCGGTTCTCAAAGTTGCAAGTTTTTCATGAGAAATTTCTCTCTCTCATATTCGACCCTAGTACTTATCTCCTCAAAAGTGCTCCAAGAATATGGCCACTCTATAGCTTGATGGGGGAGGTGAGGGTGACAGACCTCCTCATCTACCTTCCCACATTGGCTAGTGTAATTAGAGTAACTCTCAAAACACATGGAAAGTAGTTTATTTAAAACCAGAACATTTAAAAGCACCTCGGTACTTTTAAATAAACGGTACATTTACCATGTCTTTTCATCCAGCTGCACAGAACAACAGTGCTTGAATGGGGTACAGGTAATTTCTGCTGTGCCGTCACAACATGTAAGATTTCAGCATAGACGCGAATGCATTACTAACTGAGTCAGATTGGACATCCTAAATAATTCTATAATTAGTTCTAGAACTAGATTTTAAAAAATAATTTGTCTGCGCATTAACATCTAGTATAGAAGACAAAAAATGATTGAAAAATCACATGCGCTGCAAGTTTCAACAATACCAAGTTGTTTTTGGTGACCTATTCCACAAGGATAGTTACCTCTAGTGTCATTTTCTACTTCAGTCCTCCAACGATGTAAACAGCCTTCTAGCACTGAAAGTTCTTCTTCTGTGATGTGTCTTGGTGCTGGATGCATTGGCAGATCAGGAGGGATCCGGGATTGCGTGAATGGTTTGTGTATTACTGATCTTTGTGCAGGAGATGTGCTTGGTATATCTGAAGAAGGAGGCCCCTGTTGCTCTGTTGTGCTGCATTTATTTAAAACATCAAGATTATGAAACTTGCAATATACATAAGGCATTTATATAAAAGAATACTTGGAGCTCGAGAGCAAATTATCTAATGCACGATAATTAGCATTCCTTCCCCCCTCTTTAATTAACAGTAAGCTTTGAAACCTGATAATTCTTGATACAGCACTAAAAAATACAGACTAAAAATGGTACTTTTTATCAGAAGTGGAGTTGCTGTGTGACTTTTATATCTTTTTATTACATCAAGTAACTGAAGTTCCTCATGCTACCACTGTACGAGAGACACATTAATAACTAAAACATACAAGCTACCATTTACTTTATTCAAAAATCAAGTAAAGTATCCATAAAGCGTCACAAAATTGCTACCACGATCTAGGTAGTTTAAGGCATGAATTAGCCACATCTGTGAGGGAAAAAGTAGGACTAAATATCTTGACCCATCTTAGCACATTAGTAATTCCCATCGTTGCAGTGAATGCCTGAACTAATGAAATTGTTTCATATGGAACCTGGAGCTGATGGCCAGGTTCTTCACTCATTCCATTCTGTTTGAGAGGAGGGGAGCATTGGGGAGAAGGGTTAATACATGGAGAAAATTGGACTAGTAGACAATCCCATACTTGTGTGTCATTGCTCCTTCACTAAGACCTCCCCTTCCCCCAGAAAGCAGGAAGGAATTGATGGGAAATGCCCATATGTGAGAGAGATGGGGAGAGGGGTGCGCTAAAATAGGGACACTCTCTCCCTTTGAGGTGCATGTACTTTTATGAAATTTTGTGCCTCTACTTCTCTTTAAGCCATCTGCATCTCTGTTAAATTTGGCTGAAACTGACGTGAGAGAGTCAAAGTTATTAAAGAGTGGATATACAGACCGAGATTGCGAGATCAGAGAAGCTGGTTTCCACAGGATGCCAGGTTAGTCCTGCATCTGAACATGGGATGCCAGTGAACAAATATGTATTTTTAAAGATTTCAATGTTGTATCCTACCCCCGTCTTGTTAGCTTGGTGAATTATCACTGGATCACATGATTTACGTTCATGGGTGCTGCATTCTGCCCCTAACTCTCATGTGTGGCAAGCACACCAAGCTCAATAAGGTTACACTGCAGGAAAATGTGACTGTTAGCAAACACCTAAAACCAGAAACCCTAAACACAAAACAAAAACACAAATGACACTTATTTTTTACCTTGGTATTATCTGTGTTGATATAGTACCACTAGGGGGAGAACTAGCATCAATATCCTCAATGGGAGAAGTGCAAACAGGTTTACTAGAGGCAAACTCCAGTGCATACTGCAGGACATCTACCAAGGGGAATCGCTTAGGACCAGAACCATAGCTTAAATATCTGTTAACCATAAAAATGCATTAATGCCATTACTCATATACAAAATAGAATTTTTGTCAGACTACAATTTTAAGTAAAATAAGCTAATCCTAACTAACTTACATGCATTAATTATGTCACTTAAATAAGCCTTATTATTATTATTATTATTATTATTAGCAAGCATTTATATACAGCCAGCAATGTACTTGGTGCTTTACAAAGCAATGGAACATGGTCCCTGCCCTAAGACTTACAATCTGAGAGACCAGGGTGGGGGTGCGGGGTAGGAGGGAGATGAAGGAAGGGGAACAGAGGGAGAGACAAGGGGTGAAATGATGGCTGGTTGGTCCATGTGGTGAGATATGAGTACACAGACCTCAGGTATCAGATTGTATTGGATGGAAGGTATCAGCAGGAGTTAAGTGAGGGTAGCAAGGAGTCAGGTATAGCAAAGCAGAAGAGGTGGGTCTTGAGGAGGAATTTGAAGGTATGAAGGGAGGGGGTGAGGCAGATGTGGGCAGGGAGTGAGTTCCAGGCATGGGGGGCAGCTAGGGAGAAGGGACGAAGGCGGTTAGGGGAGCAGGGGAGGTGAGCAAGAGGGGATAGAGGAGGAGCGGAGTTCATGGACTAGAGTATGGAGGGAAATTAGCGCAGAGAGGTAGGGGGGAGCGAGCTTGTGAAGAGCTTTATAGGTGAAGACTAGGAGCTTGTGCAGGATTTGTTCAGGAAGGGGGAGCCAGCAAAGAGGAGAGGCTGCACGTGCTCGAAGCGACGGGCGAGGTGGATGACCCTGGCAGCAGAGTTTTGGATGAGATAAGGGGAGGCCAGTGAGAAGACGGTTACAGTAATTGAGACGAGAGATAACCAGGGCGTGAACAAGGGTTTGGGCAGAGGAGACAGAGAGAAAAGGGTGTATCTTAGCAATGTTATGGACAGAGACGCAACAGGATTTGACAACAGAGTCGATGTAGGGTTTAAAAGAAAGGGGTGAGTCAAAGACAAAACCTAAACTATGGGCTTGGGGGACAGGAAGGATTGACAGGGAAGAGGGAGAGGAAGGATGGGGCGGGGGGGGAAGATAAGGAGTTCAGTTTTAGCCATGTTGAGTTTGAGTTGACGTTGAGTCATCCAGGTAGAGATATCAGAGACAGCTGGTGAGGCAAGCTTGATCAGACAGATAGATAGAGAGCGGACGCAGAGAGACAGAGCTGAGAGTCATCAGCATAGAGGTGATATTGGAAGCCATGGGAGGCAATGGGTTTGCCTAGGGACAGCGTATAGATAGAGAAGAGGAGAGGGCCAAGGACAGAGCCTCGGGGAACACCAACCGAGAGGGGAAGGGAGGAGGAGGTGAAGCTGGCAAGAGACACATTGAAGGAGCGGTCAGAGAGGTAGGAGGAGAACCAGTTGAGGACGGAGCCACGGAAGTCAAAGGAGTGAAGTGAGTTCAGCAAGAGTGAGTGGTCAACAGTATCAAAGGCAGCAGAGAGGTCAAGAAGGAAAAGAATGGAGTAGAGGAGATTAGATTTAGAAGATCGTTGGTGATTTTAGCGAGAGCAGTTTTAGTAGAGTGAAGGGGGCGGAAGCCAGATTGGAGGGGGTCAAGGGAGGAGTTGGTGGAGAGGAAGTCGAGGCAGCGGGAGTAGACAACACGCTCAAGCAGCTTGGAAGCAAAAGGAAGGAGTGAGACAGGATGGTAGCTAGAAGGGTCACAGGGGTCAAGAGTGGACTTTTTGAGGATAGGAGAGGGGAAGGCAGAGGGGAAGGAGCCAGTAGAGAGGGCGAGGCTGATGGGCAGGAGGGAAGGAGTGACAATGGAAGCAATGGAGGTCAGGAGGCCAGGGGGGAGGGAGTCAAGGGGACAAGTGGAAGGGGGTTGGAGGAGGAGAGCCAGGAGGAGATTTCCTCAAGGAAGGCGGGAGGGAAGGAAGACAGGAGAGGGGAAGAGGGAGAGGGGAGGGAGTAGAAAGAGGAGAGCAGTGGAAAGCAATGTCGAGGCGGAACTTGTCTATCTTGGAGGTGAAGAAGGAAGCAAGATCCTGAGTAGAAAGGGAAGAGGGAGGAGGAGGAGGACAGGGGGGCTTGAGGAGGGAGTCAAAGGTGGAGAACAGGTGGCGAGGGTCCCGAGAACAGGACTCAATGCGGAAGGCGTAGTAATGCTGTCTAGTGAGGGATATAGCAGAAGTAAGGGAGGAGGATAGGGAAGTAGATTAGGAAGAAGTGATACATGAAAAACTTTGAAATTATATACAAAAGACATAATTAGTTACTCTATCTGTACACATGCAATTCAATGTTATTTGAACTTATGACTCAAATAATTGTCTATGGTACCGTTCTAGTCTCTGCTGCAATACTGTGAGGTATTCTTTAAGTCTCTTGATCTCGTCCCGCTTAATCCTTGTTATTTCTCTGTTTTTATGCATATACCTGTCAAAATAAAAAGTGTTCAAGAAGTTACTCTCCTGCCTTCCAGCACTAAAAATGAAATAATCTGTACAGCAAATCATGCTTATTCACTGACAACAGCGGAACACTGAATCCACTAAGCCCTTTTTGTCTTCAACTGCAATGCATTAAAAATGAAGACTAAATACAAAACATTTGCATGTGTTTGGTCAGAAGCAAATGATACTCTAGTGGATTTTAAACAAATTCATTTTCCACATCAGTTAAATTTGCAAAGTAAAAGCTCATGTTAACTTCTGGGCATTGTAACTGGCATAGAAAAAATAAATGTGTCCCATCTAAAAAATTTTTAAAAAATTGGCACCTTACAAATGTTACAATTTTATATATTTAGTTGTAACATGCCTTTCACACTGGTTTTACAAAAAGTACTGTTTGGATGTGTCTATAGAGAACTCTGATTCACAAATATGGTTCAGAAGAATGGCAACAGTGAACAATGCTTAGACTCTGCACATGGTAGTCTATGTGCTATGATGCTCAAGAACCTCTGTTAACTGGAAGACTTGAACTGTGAGGGATACAGTAAGATGTATCCTTGTCAGATTGGGATAAAATGTCCAGAGCTGTCTTCCCAGAACATCATGACACAAAAACAGTACAGCACCGAGGATGCATGAACTATTTAGCTATATTTAGAGCTAACCATGCAACATGACTACATACGTAATCAGAAGCAGAATTGTCGACAGGATTTAAAGTAGCTAACAGTAATGCTCCTATAATAGCGGTCATTCACCTGAAGGTTCTAAAGTGAACAATCATTACAATTTAAGCCAATGAAAGGAGAACAGGAAAATAATCAATCCCAGCAATAAAACGCAATTAACTTTGCATTTTATGACTCTACCAGACTATATACTGTACCTGTCCAGATATAAAATTGGAGGAAATTCTAACTTGTTGTGTATCTTCTCTGGCCTTCCCAAAGCTTTATTGAACTCAAATCTTGAGAGCTCAAAAGTTAAGACAGGAGGAAGTTCAGTGAACCAATGCTGAGTGAGAAAGCACACACACAAAAGGAGAATGAATTTTTTTCAACCATACTGTAATCGTTTGAACAAAAAGTTGAAGTGACACTTGTATAAACAGATGACAACAGTGGTGTGGAAAATGTTTTTTAGAGAATGGATCAATGTAAACTTATATGGTAACATCATTCAGATGTAAATTTCATCAATAAGGCTACATTTCTTTCTTTTCAAGCTGTGATGGATGAGTCTGTGTCATCTGTTACTAACTGGATCAACTGGTTTCAGTGCATGCAACAAATCAGAGTTCCAAATACCTTTCAGAACTCAATTGTTACTACAGAGTTAAAACGAATTGGTAGAAATAATGTTACTTTGAGGACTAGATAGATCTCTAGTACCTGAAATCGCATACAAGTTTCATTAACTTAAGGCTTTAATGGCTGCCATGTCTTATTTTCATTACAATCGCCAAATCCTCCCCAAAGGCAAGGCAGAACAGCCATGTCTTACAGCAACATCGAAAGGAGCGGAGATCTGGGCCCAAATGTGCCTCCAATGGCAGGGAATTCCACAGCCATGGAGCAGACACCGAGAAGGCCCTCCACATCGTGGCCCCCCGGCAGACGGGGGGGACCTTGAGGAGAGCACCCCCGATGACTGCAGGGGCCAGTCCATGACCCGGGGGGTTAGGCAGTCCCACAGATAGATTGGACCAAGGCTGTTTAGAGCTTTATAGGCAAGCACCAACACCATTGAATCGGGCCCGGAAGTCTATAGGCAGCCAGTGCAGAGAAGAACTGGTGTAATATGTTCCTGGTGGCCCAAACGGACCAGGAGACGGGCCGTCAACTTCTGCACCAGCTGCAGTCTCCGGACCGTCACCATGGGCATTCAAGCGGAGCTGCAGGTCAAGGAGCATCCCCAGACTCTGCACTTGGGAGAACCAGCGGGGGGCAGACCCGATCAATGATGGGGGCCATCACCCCCGCCATTTTACCCACCAGACTTACCCACCCGCTTTACTCAGAGAGAAATGAAGCTAATTAAAAATTTACAGTCTTTAAATTTCAAAATCTAGACTTGAGACAGTCATCCTAAATATATTAATCTCTCTCTGTTCATGCATGCATTCAATTCCAGATTTCAAAAACCACTAGGGAAAAAGAATAACCAAAGCTCAAATTGGTAGTATCTATTTTTTATTTTTTTTAAAATAGAAGTTAAATTACTTGCCTTCACTAATTCGGTTGTATTTTGAACACAGGAATTGTATTAAGATACTTATTCTGAAAAGATCCTTCCCATTAGGAAGTTCTATGAATATTTAAAGTTTTGTTGATCAAGAGGGCCAAAGAAATAAAAATGAAAAGTATCATGATTAGCCAAAAAACATCCAAAAACCTAAAAATCTCCCCAAACCACTAACTACTGCTGACTGAGGAAAAACTTAAGGGGAAAATGTTTAAAATCGTTTGTCTCAGGAATTTGGAAAGGAAAATTGGGGCACTTACCATGAATTTTGTTTCACGTAGGCTCCCTGCTCGGCACTCCTACATCTGGGTTGTGTCCCAGTTAAGCCAAAGAGAAGGCAGACCTGAATATTCAAATTTGTGGGTGGACCAGATGTGGGGCACGCCCTTCGTTCCTCAGTGCAAGTTCCTCCAAAGCTGCTCCTAAGGATAAAAACTGAGAAACCCTGCCCAACTGGCCCACATTAATGGTACTGGATCTGCAGTCAAGCTTCCTGCCAGCAGGCCCCAAGGGCCAAGCAGGGAGCCTATGAGAAAGAAAATTCATGGTACGTGTCCCAATTTTCTTTTCTCCAGACTGCTCCCTGCTTGGCACTCCTACATCTGGGATGTACCAAAGCAGTGTCGCATAGGAGGAGAACGGAACTGGGACATGGCTACAGATCCACATCAACAGCCTGGAGGAGTCCAACTGCCAAAGCCAACATATGAATCCTATAATGTCTAGTGAAAAGCATGTGGGGAGGGCCGTGTGGTGGCCCTGGATGACAAGGTTCATCATGTGGCTACTGTCATCAGCAAATGAGCCATTTCCTTTCCCGGTACGGAGATCCCACTGGTCCATATGTCCCCACTTTGCGCTTCGTAATCCATCCAGCGATGGAGGTTTACCCTGGTCGAGGGGATGGAAAGGTGTCAACAGGAAGTTCTGCTGCCTACCCATTGCGTCCAACGTAGCATTTAAGGGCCCTTTTCACATTCAAGGAATGCCCATCATGTTCTTTGGGGTGAGATGGACAGGAGAATTACCTTCTGGGATCTATGGGACTGAGCTGATCCAGGGATGCATGACACATCAGTCCTGAGAACCACCTTACCCGCATGAATATATGTATAGGTTGGGGGATATAGAGAAAGTCCTAATTTCCAATGTCCTCCTGGGCAAGGCTATGACTACTAGAAAAAGCTACGAACACAGGCCAAAAACAGGGGGAAACTGACTGTGGGAGTTTGAAAAACTTCTGTTTGAGGCCCCGTAAGATCATGAATTGCTGAAGCCACGATCTAGGGGTTGTCATAAGAAAACATACTTCCTGTGGGGGTGCTGTGAAAGGCTCATGTTTGGTTCCAGGCCCATGATTGCCCCTAATGCTGAAAACGTGCTTAGCCGGGGTAGCTGGGCTAAGATCCTTGTCTAAGCCATTCTGGAGGATGCCCAGCACCTCTGGGAAAACTGTCATTTCCACCTGCTTTCCCTTGGCCTGCCAATAGTGGGGAAAGCGTCTCCATGGTATGGCATATGTTTTGGCTGTGGAAACCCTTCTGAGTCCTCATGAGGGTCCGTAGGACCCTAACCTTCGTCTTTTAGCCCCACACGCCCTTCTTGGTATTAGCGACCCCATGCCTATTCTGTCTGGCAAGACTGTTAACCAGGCGTGGGGGCACACCTGACGATTTCATGGCTTGGGGACCCAAGGGTATATGGACCAGTAGGGACCGATCAGGATGACGCTTTCTCCCCTGTGTTGAATCTTTGACTGTCCCTTTGACTGAAGCTGGCAGGCTTGCTGTTGGCCACTCCACGAATGTGGGTCACCCCTATGGACAGGAACCCCAGTTCTGCCCAGCAGAATAAGGTCTGGGCCTCTTGATGTAGAGCTCTGGAGTGTGAACTCCCTTGATGATTCACGTACGCTACTGTCAGGGTGTTGCATGTTCAGATTACATGTTGGCCAAATCTGATATGTGGCTTAAATGCCTTGAGAACTAGACATCTTGCCCGCTATTTGAGCAGATTTATTCATAACTTTGCTTCCTCTCCCAACCACGTGCATAGTGCGACAGTCACGTTGCAGTGAGGCCCCCAGTCCCCAAGGGCTGCATCTGTGGTGACTGTGAGCCTGGGGGGGGGCATGTTGCTGAGGCATCCCCCTAGAAAAGTCCACCAATCACCGATGAAGCACCCTTACCAGTGATGGCGGGGTGGAATGTCACCTGTGAGCTCCTGAGATTATATCCAGCTGGAGTGGCCCCAGTGGCTCTGAAGTGACCGGAGATGAATTCACCATTGCACCTAGTCTATGGAGGCTACTTGGAAGTCTAGTAGATGTGTCAGGTCCATCGGAAAATATCTGTCATCGGGGAAGGGAGAGAGTCTTTACCACGGATACTGTCTGCTCCTGGTGCTCTGCTGACACCATTCTATGTTACTGCACCTGTTGATACTTAATCCCAGGTGCTGCCGGACCCCTGAAGGTATATTATTTATATTTTTATTTCTCAAATTTCTACCCCGCCCCTCCTAAAACAGCTCGGGGTACAATCTAACTTTCTGGATAGTGTACTGTGACTCCGATCGTTAATCCCGTGTGCTGGCGGACGCTTGAGTTGACCTTTTTTGTGAAAGTTTATTATGATTTTGAGGGTTTGCAGTGTGCTGATCATGTACGAGGTCCCTTCCTGCAGGCATTTTCAACTTTGTCAGTACAAGAATATCATTGAGAAATGCGAACACGTGGTTCTTCGTTGGCATAGCTGCACAATCATAGGTGCCAGGACCTTGGTGAAGGTCCATGGGTGCGGTGACCAGCCTCTCCCAGCAAGGCAGTATATTGCCAATGAGCGCTTCTTATAACAGAAGTGAAGTAGATACCAGTGTGCCAGCATGTTTGGGATGTGAAGATAAATGTCCTTCATGTCTGAGAAAGAGATCCTGTCACCTCCAGTTATAGCATGCAAAATGGATTTCAGATTCTCCATTCTGAGTCTCCTGTATCTCATGCATAGATTCTGGATTCTCCATTCTGAATCTCCTGTATTTCATATATGTTTAGGCAGTTTAAGTTTAGTTTCAGTTCTTATTGGGGGCCAGGAGAAGGAGTAGTAGATACCCTGCCATCATTAATCTTTCTGGAGGCAGAATCTGGCTGGACATTGTGTGAGAAAAAGAAATGAGATTTACAACTCTTTGGGGAGAAGAATTACGGTTCCATTTGTCTGGTGTTTAAGTGAACCACGGTTCCCAGTGTGGGGCTCCTATGGAGAAAACTGGTTGGGATTATAAGGTAGGAAATGCTGTGTAACCCATGAATTCTGTTTCAGCGTTGCACCAAAAGAGCTTCTCCCCCGTGTATGGATCCGCTAAAAGCAAAGCCTTTGAAATTGTGTCTTCATTCCATGTCTGGATCCAGAGTCATCCAGCTGCCAACTGATAGAAGCTGTGTCACATGAAACTGCACACACCACGCTTATAGAGTCATTGGTCATATATGCCTCTGACACCGAGACTGTTGAGTGGTCCAGAACTGCCCCCACCTACGAAGTGTTAACTCTCCTCTTTCAACTGTAACCTGAACTTTGTGGCAGGCTGCTCTGTCCCCAGAGAAGGAAGAGCAGGCAGATGCTGCAGCCTGTGCTGAGTCTGAGGGGGAGGATGGCAAGTTGAGCCACTCTTGAAGAACAATGGCCAATACAGCTTATAAATGAGAGATGTACTAGGTAACGGAGCTTGAGTCTTGAGCACTCATCTCCTGAGGGACAGATCTAGCTTGCCAAGGAAGGAGTAGATGTAAGGGTTAACAGTAGCCCGCCCGCTATGCTTGAGCGCTAGACAGAGTCTTCCACAGACATGAATGTTCAGGATTGGGTACTGAATCAGGCGATTCGGATGGCAGGGGAGTAGCTTTGAACCCTTTTAATTCTTGTGCACCTTGGAGTTATCCTGGCCTCTGTTCATGCCATATGCGAAGGCTCACACTTGGAGCAGAGAAGAGGGATAGAGACCCAGACTGCACTAATGCAGTTGCAAACTCTCTTGGCACAGCTAGGGTTAACGTAGCCCCAGGTGAGAAAGTAAAATTGGGTCCCTTACCTTGGGAATTCTCTTTCTATGTCCCTCGAGGGAGGTCATTCGGATGGAGGGAGCGATCTCCATCTGGCCACAAGGAGGCAGCAAAGCACTTTGCTGGGCATGCGTGGGGAGAGCGCTCCCCCGCTTTCCCAGGAGTAAACAGCCGAGGAACGAACATCTCAACTGTAAAACTGAACACAACATTAACAGTGTCCCCCCCTTTAGGGGAGAACAACAAACTGAATGAAACTGCATAGCGCCCAGGGATAACCCGGGTGGGCCGAATGACCTCCCTCGAGGGACATAGAAAGAGAATTCCCAAGGTAAGGGACCCAATTCTACTTTCTATGCCCTCGCGTCCAGTCATTCGGACGGAGGGAGGTACCAAAGCAGTAAGGCATGTTCTAGGGAGGGAACCTGGGCGCTTACTGGGGTTCTAGGACCCCTTGCAGCACACGCCTCCCAAAGGCGGCTTCAGCCGATTCAAAGGTGTCAATTTTATAATGCCTGGTGAAGGAGTGAATGCTCTTCCACGTGGCCGCCCTGCAAATTTCAGAGATCGGAGCTCTGGCTCGAAAGGCCCAATTAGTGGAGGCCGCTCGGGTAGAGTGAGCCAAGGTCCTTGCTGGGGGAACGAGATCCAGGGCCCTGTAGGCATCGGCTACACAGGCCGAAATGCACTTTGCTATCACCGCCTTAGAGGTTTTCTTACTCCTAGAGTGGGGGTGATAGCTGACCAGGAGGGAAGATGATTTCCTGAAGGGTCGGGTGCGCTCAAGGTAAATTTTAAGAGCGCGTCAGACATCCAATGTATGCCACAGACACTCCAGAGCGTGCTGGGGCTTGGGGCAGAAGGAGGGGAGAACCACCTCCTGGGCCAGGTGAAAAAGAGAGGAGGATTTAGGTAGGAAGGTTGGGTCTAGCCTAAGGAGGACTGACTCCTTCCTGAAAATGCAAAAGGCTGGGTCAATGGAAAGAGCCCTGATTTCAGAAACCCTACGTGCCGATGTGACGGCAATAAGGAAGGCCATTTTAATGGACAGGAAATACGAGACCTGATGTAGAGGTTCGAAGGGGGGTCCCGTGAGGGCTTTAAGAACTAGGTTGAGGTTCCAGCTAGGGAACCGGTGGACTACTGGAGGGGCGAGGTGGCGGGCAGCCCTGAGAAACAGTTTGACGTGTGCGTGAGAAGAAAAGCGGATGCCTGTGGAGGCTGCTAGAGCTGACAGTTGTCTGGCGAGCGTGTTGGGGCGAAGGCCCTTCTCTAGACCCTCCTGCAAGAACAGCAGGATCTGGGGCACCGATGGGGACTGTGGTGGAATGTGGTGGGAGTTACACCAGCGTACGAAGTGAGCCCAAGTGGACTGGTAAATGCGCCTAGTCGATTGTCTTCTGGATGCCAGTAGGGTCTGGACCACGGTTGTCGAGTATCCGAGGTCTAATAGGGCTGAGGATTCAACAGCCAAGCAGTCAGCTTCAGAAAGTCGGGATGGTGGTACAGAAGGGGGCCCTGCGTGAGCAAGTCGGGTGTTACTGGTAGATGCAACCGTTTCCCCTGAGACAGGCTGAGGAGGTCGGGGAACCAAGGCCTGCGGGGCCAGAAAGGGGCGACTAGTATGACCCTGGCCCGGAACTTCTTGGCCCTGCTGATCGTTCGCCCCAGTAGGGGAAAGGGAGGGAAGGCGTAGAGCAGGTCCCGGGGCCATGGCTGGCTGAGAGCATCGTGGGCTTCTGCAGTGGGGTGGGGGTCCCTGGTGAAGAACCTCGGGGTTTTGTTGTTGCCGGGGGAGGCAAAGAGGTCCAGACTCGGTTGTCCGAACGTGGAGATGATGAGGCTGAAGGCCTGGGGAGAGAGTGCCCATTCTCCCGGGTCGATCTCCTGTCGGCTCAGCCAGTCCGCTTCTATGTTCTCCCGTCCCCTGATATGCCGAGCTGTGAGGGAGAGTAGGTTGACCTCCGCCCATCGGAGCAGGATGCTGGCTTCTTTGTGCAGAGCTCGCGACCGTGAGCCTCCCTGGTTGTTCACATAGGCCTGTGCCGTGGTGTTGTCTGTGAAAACCAGGACGTGCTGACGCTGCAGGTGCGAGGAGAAGGAGGTCAGGGCGAGGCGGATTGCCCTGAGCTCCAGCCAGTTTATGCTGTGGAGCATTTCTCGGCCTGACCAGGAGCCCTGTGCCGTGTGGGAGGACAGGTGTGCTCCCCAACCGGTGAGGCTGGCGTCTGTAGTTAGGATCACCCTCTCGGGGTCCGAGAGGGGGACTCCCTCGGCGAATCTGTGCGGGTGTTCCCACCAAGGCAGAGATTGCAGGACAGGTGGGCTGGGAGGAATGGAGACTGGTCGGTTGCAGATGATGGCATATTGCCATGGCTTGAGGAGTGCCTGCAGGGGGCGCGAGTGGAACCGGGCCCAGTGGAGGTGGCGTATGCACGAAACCATCAGACCCAAGAGAGATGCCAGGGTGTGGAGAGGTACTCGGGGCTGCCGTTGAATCTTTGCGATGAGGTCGAGTAGCTTGACCTGACGGTGATGAGGGATGAATATCCGGCCCCGGAGGGTGTCGAATACTACTCCCAGATGTTCTAGGCGTTGTGTCGGGTGCAGATGACTTTTCTCCACGTTCACTACAAACCCGTGGTTTTCGAGATAAGACCTCGTGCGGGCCAGATGAGACTGTGCGAGGTGGCGAGACGGTGCCTTGACGAGAAGATCGTCGAGGTAGGGGTATACGGCTATTCCCTCGAGCCTGAGGTTCGCTATGAGCGGTGCCAGAAGCTTGGTGAAGGTGCGCGGTGCTGACCCGAGGCCGAAGGGGAGGGCTCGGTATTGCCAGTGCTGGCCGTTGTAATGGAACCGGAGCCATCGTCTGTGAACGGTCCGAATGGGAACATGCAGGTAGGCATCCTGCAAGTCTAGGGAGGCTAGCCAGTCTCCCCGTGCAATCGCTAGAGATATGGAGGAGAGGGTCTCCATCTTGAAGCGCTGCCTGCGCACTGCCCTGTTGAGGCGCTTCAGGTCGAGAACCGCTCTCCAATTCCCCGATCTCTTCTGCACTAGGAAGAGGATGGAATAAATTCCTGTGCGATGTTCGTGCCAGGGGACTCTCTCTAAGGCTCCCATGCGGTGCAGTCTGGTGATTTCGGCCAGCATGGCCCTGTGTTTGGCGCGGTTGTGAGATCGAGGGGATACCCGGAAGATGTCTCGGGGGGTGTACTTGAATTCTATGGAGTAGCCCCTTGTAACGGTGTCGATGACCCAGGCGTCCGATGTCGCATGAACCCACCTTGGTGCGAAGGCAAGGAGACGGGCGCCGAGCCTTAGTGAGGCATGGTAAGAAGATGCTGAGTAGTCAGGAGTCCTGACGTCTCTGGGGGGAACCGGGGCGGCGCTGAAACTGGTGTTGAGGCTGTGGTCTGCTGGTCTTGGCCCCTCGGTTCCTCTGGTGCCTGGTACGGTAGGAGGGTGTCCAAGCTGCCTGGGTGGCATACCGGGGGCGCTTGTTGCTCTGATGGAACCTACTGAAGGAACGAAAGGGGTCTTTAAAAGACTGGATCTGGTTGAGGGTGTGTTTTTTATCCTTACTGGAGGCCTCAGTTAGGGCCTTGTCCAGGGCGGCACCGAACAGCTTGCCGCCTTTAAAGGTGCTGTTAACTAACATGTTTTTGGCGTGCGGATCTGCGCGCCAGGAGCGAAGCCACAGTCTACGCCTGGCTGCTACGTTTGCCGCCATTCCCTTAGCAATCCAGGTGAGTATGTCCATGGATGAATCCATGAGGAATGCTTGTGCCAAGGTAACGTTTGTGGCGAGCTTCCGGGATTGTGAAGCGGATAGCTGAGGGTCCTTACTCATCCTAAACCACTTCATGACAGCCCTGGCTACGTAAGAAGTGGTCGTGGCCATACGGAGGGCGTTGGCCAGGGCCTCGTAGTTTTTCTTTAGGCCGATCTCTAGACCTTTATCGGTGAGATCCTTAGGCAGGAAGTCGCCCTCTGTGGGGAAGACTGATTGGCGGGCCAAGGCTGCCGCTGCGGCATCTACCTGAGGGAGGTCGAAAACTGGCCTGCTGTGCTTATTAAAGGCATACAGGGTCTGTTGGGGCCTGGAAAGTTTGGAGAACTTAGTGGGGTTTTTCCACTGTGCCAAACACAGGGCCTTAATGATTTTTTCAAATGCTTTATCCAGTGAGGCTCCGGCGGAGCTGGGGTGCAGCTTGGGGATGTAATCCCTATCTGAGTCATCCTCGCCCTCTGAGGAGGAGTCCGAGTCTCTCTTCTTTGGGGCTCTAGGGGTGACTCTGAGGACTCTTTCCGCCCTTCTAATTAGCTTAGGGCCCTGGTCGTGGGGCATCTCCCTGCCCAGGTCCTTGTGGCCCTTTGAAAGGATAGCTTCCCATTCTTGGCCCGTCTCCTCCCGGGAGGGATGGGAGGCCATGGAGGAGCCGGCTTCCGACTCATCTTCTGATGAGAGCCGGGCGGTGTGGGGTGGACCTTTACGAAGGGTTCTCCCGTCCCCTGGGCGAGTCTTTTTGGCTGGGGGGGGGTCTGATTCCGAGTCCTCCCCTGTAAATTCCCCTTCCTCACGAGAGGAACCCCGCTCCTCATCCTCTCCGGAGGAGGAGCCCAGTAGATCTGCCAGGGATGCCCGTTTCTTAGGGGGGCCTTTATGTTTGCCCTTCCCTGCGGCTTTGGAGGTTCCCTTAAAGGAGCCCTTGGGGGGGGCTTTAGGAGCAGAGGGCCGCTTATGGGCACGCTTCTGGTTGCTCTCTATGCGAGAGAGCGCCCCCATCATGGCCCTGAGGGCCTCTATCTGGGCCTGCTGGAACGGGTCTGGGTTACCCCTTACTTGGGAGGAAGTAGCTGATGCCACCTCCTCAGATGCATCCTCCTCCTCGTCGGGGGTTTCCTGCGGGGCCTGGGCGACTGGTGCTGGCGGCGCGAGTGGGGGAGGGGCGGGAAGCCTGGTTTCGTTTTCCCTCTCTGCCGCTTCTTCAGCTCTGCTCCTAGACGCGGTTTCGTTTTTTGCCGCCGCCACCGCGGCGGTTCCCACTCTGGGCCTGGTGGTGCGGCCCGAGGCGGCGCAGCGGGTTTTGGCGGCTTCCGCCATTTAGGAGCTGATGTGGCCGGGGGGGTATCTCCGAAGAGGATCCCCACTCTGGCAGCCAGCGGGCCATACCCGAGGGTCGGCTCCAAGATTAGCCTCCTCCTGTAGGGAGGGGAGGCTGCACCCAAAGGCTTAGTGCGAAGGAACCCTAACTTGATTAAAGTTGAAAGTGCTGTGGGTGCGGAGCACCCGCTGCGACGTCCTATCGCTCTGGAGGCAGACTTTGAACTGGGAAAGCGGGGGAGCGCTCTCCCCACGCATGCCCAACAAAGTGCTTTGCTGCCTCCTAGTGGCCAGATGGAGATCGCTCCCTCCGTCCGAATGACTGGACGAGAGGGCATAGAAAGATGGCCACCCCGCCACATGCATGGGTACAGGCCAAGATGTCAGCGCCCATGCCAGCCTCGAACTTGTGGGTCCCTGGGCTGATTCCATATGGCTGCCAGAGTACTGCACCTGTGCTACAGAATGCCCGCAGATGGCTGATGCACCAAGCGTATAGGCATGGGGCAAAATGGCGGTGTCCAAGTCGACCTTGTGGGTTCTGCCCCGGCTTAGGATGTCAGATAAGCACACATGCGGGAGATCCACAATTGCAGTGGCTTGCTGTCCCACAAGGGGCCATAAGGTGGCGCGTGAGAGGTGGGGAAAAAGACAGCATCACCCCATGGCACTCCCTTCCCTGCCCCCCCCCCATTGTGTAAGGGCTGCCACCATCGGCTGGGCACTGAGGCCTCAGACCGGCACCGTCCAGGTCCACTGTGAGGTTCAGGTCGCTGCCACAAGCTGAGCACTGAAGTCTCTAGCCTGCGGGCATCAGGGGTAGTTTATCTTGGGCTATCCACTAGCCCCTGGCTGCGCGGTATAGCAAGGAGGGCAAGTCTGGACTGAAGTAACTCGAGCGGGTCGGTCAGCGAGGCATGTTGGCAATCATTCACAATATGGCAGTGCCCATACCAGCCACATGTTCCCTCACTCAGAATGGCCACCCACAGCATGCACAGGGCTAAAATATGACTAAACCCTTGCATTCCATGAGAGGAACCCGGCGCGAGCTGAGTACAACCCGAGGGGGGGGGAGGAGGGGGGACCTGCTGCCTGCCTGCTGTGCGGGGACTAGCAAAGTGCCACATCACCCCGGGTCGGCATGGGGGAGGGGGGGGGCAGCGAGTTGTCATTGTTTCCAGAGGCTTTAAATAAAGTAAAAGAAAGAAACAAGGACCAGAGCCCCTGTGGTTCAAAGAGGATTTAACTGAAATAAAATCAAATTAGAATAAAAACAAGGATCAAGAGTCCCTGTAGCTCTGGTCTGTTTCCTACCTGGCTGAGGCAGACTCAAAACTGGGGAATGCAGGGAGTGCTCCACAACTGGTCCACCCATAGATTTTGAATATTTGGGTCCTTGTTCTCCTTGGCTAAATGGGACACAACTCATATGTAAGAGTGCCGAGTAGGGAGCAGCCCAGAGAAAGTAAACTTTCAATGGGAGAGTGTTTACATTTTATTAGCTCTGAAATTAAAAGGAAATATGTTTTGACACCACATGAAGGAGTAGTATTTTGTTTTGGCGATCTATTAAAGGGAAAAGCCAACAATGTACTCTAGTGTTTAAAACAGACAACACAATAGTTCGAGGATTTTTTTCTCATGAAGATGTAACAGGGGTTCCTTGCCTCCCTGTCACCAACTTCTGCCCTGACACCAGGCAGACAGTCTGCCCCAGGGGCCAGACCTCTTCCTCATTTGACACCTCTCTCTTCACACACGTCTCCCCTCAACCTCCTTTACCCCATCCAGCCTCCCAACATTGATGCATGCCAACCTTCAACTTGCTGACCAAACCAGGGAACTCCTTCCTTTCCCTTGACTATTGCACTCTCATTCCTCTACTTTTTGCTACTGCCTCTGCAACCCAGCACCTGAGCTATGTAGCCTCTTTTAGATCATCTTTGATACCTTTTGTCCCAGTATAGAAACTATGTGCAGTATGGATTGGTTTATTTTGGATAACAGAACTAGGAAAGAGGTCTTGGTGTATCTGGAGATCATGATGAACCAGGTAGAACCACTACAGTCGGATGTTTTCCCACATAGTTTCATGTCATACATTCTTATAACACCAGAAGTCATATATAAAGCCTTACTGAAAGTTAGTTCTTTGTTCAGTAAGTAGTGCCCTTTTTGGACCCTGCTACTGTTCCACCGTTCTTTACAAAGAACTACTTTTCTATCTTGATCTAAGAACGATCTTCTTTTGTACTTAATATTTTAAGTCTCTTTTTTAACTCTGAAACTTTATTATAATGTACTTTTACATCTTATTAAGTAAAGCAAAGTAACTAAGATTTGAGTCTTTGACTTTAATGCAATTTGGTAAGAAAAGGGCTTCTCTCCTAGTAGGGTAGTCAGGTACAAGAGAACCAAAGTAATAATATCCTGATATTAGGTCCAAGATTTCCCCGGGACCAAAATTCAGTTTACAGCTAGGAGAACTGAGGCAGAAGGTTTGGCAGCTCTGGAGATAGCAGCCCCAACTTTGAGTAAGATTCCCCTGCCTCCTGGATAAAATTTGGTGGGGAACAATTTCCTATATGCCCTCCCAGGTCCTGCAAAAGGAGCCACCTCATAACATAACTCCCACGGGGTTTACTTGGGAGTTTAGATTTAAGCCTGTGGAAGAATCAGGTGGTATGTGCTTACTCGATTTATTACTATAATATTATTTACATAGCACCAACAGTGTACCTGGCACTGTACAATCAGACGTTATAGACAGGTCCCTACCCCAGAGGGCTTTGAATCTAAGAGAGACGCGGACTAGGCTTTTTGTGGTGGAAATAGTAAGGCAGGGCTGGATTTTAGCAACTTTTACAGAGTGAAGCGACAGGACTTAGCAACAACCTGGATCTGAGGCCTGGGCCCTGCCTACCCGCAGGACTACCTCACCTTCCGGTTCCTGGATCGGCCCCTGCGGTCGGCCGGAGGTGCCCTCCTCGAGGTCCCCTGGGTTTCTCGGGTGTCAACCTTGCGGAGGGTGTTTCTGTGGCTGTACCACGGCTGCGGAACTCCCGCCGGAGATCCACCTGACCACCGACCTCCCTTATTTCCGTACACAACGTAAGACCTGGCTGTTCCGCCATGCCTTTCCCGAGGAAGATGGGTTGGGTGGGTTGGGTTAGGGGCTAACTTGTTTTTATTGTGGGATTTTAATCTGTTTTACTGTTGTTTATTTTAATCAGTTTTAACATGTTAGCCGCTACGAGATGCTTTTAGCAGAAGGGGGCAGCATACAAATTTTATAATAAAATAAATAAAGGAGAGGGATGGGTCAAAGATGAATCCCAGGCTATGCTCCTGAGGGTTAGGTTGGATGGTGACACTTCATACGTGGGCCAGATAGCAAGAGAAGGTGGAGAACAGGGAATCCTTGGGCCAACACACCCACCCTTTTTTGGTCAATGTTGCTGAGCCGGCACTAGAGGAACATTTAGTAATTTACTCCCAATATAGGCCAGCAGTTATCTCTCGCTTTCAGCACCATGAAGGGGCAAGGTAACAGGTCACATATGGAACTGTGGATATCACCAAAAATCCTTACCCTGCAATGACTGTGGGGAGACCTATCGAAGCTCTGCTCTTTACTATGGTTGGCATCTTACGACTAAAACAAAGCCCAGCAAAAACTTTCTTTTTAAAAAATAATAAAATAACAAACCTGCTAATATGTCTTGCATTTAAGTCATTTACATAACATATCTGGGGTGAAACAAACAAAATGAAATGCAGACAAAATATATGTAAAGTTCTACATTTAGGGAAGAAAAACCTAAAAGGCGCAGGTTGAGGGATACCTTACTTGGCAGCACCACATATAAAATGGATCTAGGGACTGTGGTTGATCTCAAGCTGAACATGAGTCAGGAACATGATGTGGCTGAAAAAGAGGCTAAGGAAATTTTAGGCTGCATTAACAGAAGCATTGTTTCTTAGTCAGCAGAAGTAATAATTCCACTCTTTTGGCACTTGTCAGACATCACCTGGAATACTGTGCCCAGTTTTGGATACCTCATTTTAAGGAGGACACTGACAAACTGGAGCAGGTTCAGAGATAGGCAATAAAAGGGTCTGGTAAGCAAGACATGATGAAAGTTTGATGGAACTGAGTATGTTTAACCTAGCGAAAAGCAGAGTAAGGGGAGACAGGACAGCAGTTTTCAGAGTGTTAGGATCAGAGCTCAATGTATTAGTACTTCTTACTTCATGTCTCCGGTAAGACCAATGGGATTGCTAATATCTCAAGGGCTGCCGCCATGAAGATTGAAAGCAACTGTTCTGCGTTGCTACAGAGGGCAGGACTAGAAATGATGAGCTCAAGTTACAGGAAGGTAGATTTCAGTTAAGTATCAGGAAAAATCTCCTAAGTAAGAGTTGCGCGGCAATGGAACAAGTTGCCTAAGGAAGGGTGTAGGCTCTCCATTACTGGAAGTTTTCAAAAAGAGGACAGCCATCCATTGGGGATGTTGTAGCTGTAGTCAACAAGCATCTAAGCAGGGAATTGGACTAGTTGATCCCTGAGCATCCTTGCAACTCTAGGATTCTATGAAACATAATTTACATTATGACGAAACACCACTACAAACGTCTCCAGGTTCCTAACCATATAACTCACCTCCTGGCCGGATTTTCCAGAATTTTCTGAATGCAAGGATTCAATCTCCCCTTCGATCATGGCAGCCTCTAGGCACTCGTGCAGATCTTTAAAGCCATTAACCTGGAGTGGATACTGGCCAAACATCTCAGCATTTTCAAATTTCTTCCCTTATCAGGAGAGAGAGATATTAATGATAATGTTTAATATTAATAAACATTTACATCATGCACATGTGCTAGGCGAGAATTTGATTTCTTACCCAATTCCAGATTACTTTTTTTCAGTGCTGAACAGATCAGTCATGTGGAAGAAAATGTATTAAATTGAGCTTAAAGTAATCCGAATCTACATTTTCTCTCAATTATTATACATGGAGGAAGAGTGCATACCTTACTTTAGTAACGGGTTTCACTTATTAATACTTATATAGGTATGTTTTACGCATGCAAAGTGTTTGATACTGGAAGACACTAAGACTCTGATCATAAAAACACTTACACACAACTATTCCCATTAACTTCACCGGGAACATACATGCATATTTTTTCGATCAGAGCTTAATGTATTAGCACTTCTTACTTCATGTTTCCAGTAAGTTACAATTTACAGTTCATTTCTTGAATAAAAGGCTTGCCAATGCAACCCAAGAATGGAGCAGGTATTGGAACCAGGATGTCAGAATCCCAAAATAATGCCCTAAATACCTTTGTTTCTTATAACATCCCTCCCCATCTTAATCCCACAAACACCTCCTTCTTTTTGTATTCTCTGTATAGTCAAGGTTAGTTGTAGTACGCTATCCACAAGAGTTTTAAAGAATATCTTTCAAAGGAGTGGACAGATGCATAGAGTGATGGGTATATAAACTATTTAGTGGCCCAAAAATAATTTCTGACATTCCACTTACCAAGAAATAACTAAAGCATGTTTCAGCCAAATTTTAAAAACTTTCAGTTGTGTTAATAAAAAAAAAGTGTGAGAAAGAATTTATAGTGGCCTTCCAAATAGATGCGGGAAAATGTGTTCTGTATTATACTATGAAATATTGCAAAATATCTGTTAGTTAGTTCTTCAAGAGTTTTTCAACTGAACTCTTGAAACCAAAGTTTTGTTGTACTATAAGAATGACATCTTTATTAGAAAATATTAAAACAATCTCCCTAGCGCTTATTACATTCAATAAATTTACCTATTTCCCTTTCTTCTTCTTAGATTTTCGGTTTGGTAGTATGTACCATTAATATATATATTTCTCTGGGGCCAAGATTCATTTAAAAATGTATTCGAATTTACAGTTCATTTGTTGAATAATGCAGGTGTTTAAGGAGACATCAGCTGAAAGGCTATCTAGTTAAAGTGCAATAAAAAGCCTACCTTCAAGAACTCCTACTGCTAGAAATCGCCCATAAAATAGCTCAACCATTGGGTTTTTTGGCTTCTCTCCTTCCCTAAAAACATGGAAATATATTACCATAAAACCAAAATTATGTAAATATATGGTTCACAAAAGGCAGTTAACATAAATCTTTGCAAGCATAACATCAAGGATTGTACTTTCATCTGCCCACAGTACTGTAAAAATGTAACTATTCAACTAGGGAAGTATAAATGAAAAGGAAATGTTACAAGTAGCAAGTACATTTTACCCCCCAAAATTCCATTTCATATTCACAGTATTTCTTTTTAAAAAATACATCAACATCAAGCAATGAAATCACTACAGGACTTGAATTTTAATTACCTATTCAAAAGACAAAACATATGGATAACACATGGTAAGAAAAACTCAGATTTGTCTGAAGTACGCTAGCAAGTTACCATCTGCCCCAGCCAACAGTGGGTTTTATTTAAAAAAAAAATACATATAAGTAGGCAAAAAACAAAGAAACAAACCCAAACTTCAGCAAGACTCATTTTAAGATTGATCCAACTCCCACAGAGTTCAGTAAAAATCTCTTTGCTTTACCGGAAGTTGTATCAGGCCTTTAACAGAAGAACAAAATCACCACACTGACCCACGCCTAAAAAATTGCATTTAGCAAAAACCTTTTGCTAAATGTGGATTCGCAGAAGGAAACCTTATATGGAAATTGCCAATGGCTCAGAGCAGAAAGTGACCACAATGCAATAAAAATTCTCAGTCTGTCTACATTAAATTTCACTATTGTTGCTACTCCCGAGATACTAGAGATCCCATTTTTAAGTTTCATTCTCAGAAGACAGCCTACAAGTCAAAGAAATTATGAACGAAGCCAGTTTTAAAACTGCACGCTTTTTAGGATAGAAAATAAAAATATACAAAATATAAACGTGAAGATTTTAAAAGATCTCTTACCTTTCTTCTTCAGCTTTAATTTGAAAGGCATCCTCTAGCCAGTCTAATAGTTTGTGTGTAAATTCACTCACATCTTGCTGTTGAAAAGAGCAAACAATGATTAATATGCATTCCTGAAAACTATTGTTACATTACATTCTTAGATGAAAAAACCTTTGGTTTAAGAGAGGAGTTAAGGCTCTTACAAATTCAGCCATGTTCTGAAAAGCATGGAAATTGGAAGTTAAGGCTTCTGCAATAAAGACATTGTACAGTCTTGCATATTGTGCTCGCTAACAACTTAGGGTGCTTGCCCAGGTTACCCGAGCAGGGGAAACTTATGTTTTGTAAACTCACAGGGGTGAAACAAAAGTGTAGCTCTGAATGTGGGCACAGGGTTAAAAGCATCATCAGCCGCGTCTTGCTGGATTTGGAGCCCTGTCATACGTGACTGAAAACAACATGAGACACAACTGATGAAGCTTTTAACCCCGTGCCCATGTTCAGAGCTAAACCTTTATTTCACCGTCATGAGTTTACAAAACGTAAGTTTCCCCTGCTCAGGTAACCTGGGCAAGAACCCTAGGCTTCATAAACCCACGCTTTGCTTTGATGGCTAAAACTAAATAATGTTAATATGTTATGAATCACTTTTGGATTTTTTTTTTTTTTATAAATTGCAGTTTTAAAAACAAACAAGCAAAAAGTGATCCTGTGATTGTGAAAGGCTCTGTCTTTGGAAAGTGCACAATTTCATTTAGCACTTGTGTGCAAAAGCTGCTCTCTAAATACATAGGACATTGCATGGGGATAATAAATCAAATGCAAATGAGAGATACAGAAGCAAGTATGCATCATTTCTGGTGCTATTCTTTAGCATCCACATGAAAACCACTAAAGAGAATGGGACTTGGGTCAGCAAGTATGGCCAGTAGCAGCACAAAACAGGTAAAGGATTGTGCTGTCAGACGTTTGTTACTATTCAGAAACCAACAAAAAAGTAATTTTAAATAATGAAAGTACTTATTAATTACCTGCTGCGAGTCATTTGATTTGAAAGCATCCTTAAGGATTTCAACTGCTCTTGATGGATCAACATATTTTCTCTTTGAACTGACGAGAAGTGCAAATAGATATCTTAATTCACGCATGAAAGGCAAATTTCTGTGTTCCTGTATTTGAAAAGAACGTATCTATTTTACATGATTTATTACTAACTTATAATTTCGAAAGTAATGTCTGAATTGGGCACAGTTCATTATACTAAAGGTCAGTTTGATATCACACGGAATGTGAACTCATTTGCAAACATTGTACGATGAGCAAAATCTTCTACCACAAACTAGGTATGGAATTTGTCTAGAAAATGACTTCCCTGATGCTGGCTAGCGCCAGAAAATACCCCAACAGCAGCAACTGCAGATGAACCCTTACCACCAGAAGCTTTAATAACTCTTTCTTTATAGATCATTGTGCTGAAAAATGTTTCAACACTGGAAAAACAGTCAGTGTGCCAAGATTAAAGCCTCTAGATGCTTTTATGACACTTGTAGTTTGCTGCAAGAATAGTTATAAGATATAACATGAATTCATTTGATCTTGTTCGTTGAACTACAGATTTTGTGCTCCTGGTTTATGAAAAGGTAAATCTTGGGAACTTGCTCAAATGCAGATTTTCAAGGCACAAAATAACCATCCATCACAGCTATCACGGTAATTCCAATACTACATTGCAGCACGGTCAATGTTCTTCTCAGAATTTACAACTGCCTTTGGTGTTTTTTAAATAAACTACATTGAATGTCTAATTTTTTTTGTTATTTTGGTAATTCATTTTAAGGGGAAAAATTCCCCCCAAAATTTCATTTTAATTTGTAACTCTTGAATAGTTTGATAATTGCTTTGATAATAGTAATAAATGCCAAATTTATACATAGCAGTTATTCATCAATAAATATCCAAGTGCTTTACAGTCATATCAATCTTCACAACATTCCTATGATGTATGTCACAATCTTCACAACATTCCTATGATGTAAGTCAGTCTTATTCTTCCCTATTTTACAGACAAGGAAACTAAGGCTTAGGGATATGCTCAAGTTATAACTTAACCACAAGGCTCTCTACACCACTACTTTAGAGAGAGATTAAAAACAATTTTTGGCTACGTGATAAGCAACAGGAGGGGAGAGGGGGAGAACTGCATAATTATCTACAAATATTTAGAGTATGTAGTAAGGAAGAGGAAAAATTGTTTATGATGGGTCCAAAAGGCTAATAGCAATGAGATAGGTAGAAATAATGTTTAGAGAAAATAAGGTTGCTGTGTTGGTCCCAAATATAGGCAATAGAGACAAAGTAGTACAGAGATATCTTTTATTAGCAATATTTTTTATTGGACCAACTACAGTAACTATAGGTCCAGTAAAAGATATCACTGTACTACTTTGGTGTTTTGAAACGTGACGGTGCTGAAACGTCGCCACGGACTCACCCAATCCAGAGTGGGGCAGCGACCACAGCCAGGTTCCGGTCAGGCCCCCAAACAGACGAAAATCACTTTAAATTCTTTCTGGATACTGACGATAATGAATATTAATATTACATTCTTTCTACATGCAACAGAGACAAAGGGTGTTTTCAGACGTGATGATGGCTGGCTTTAGCATGCTTTACTCCGCACGCCACTGTCCTATTAAAAGACACCTGCCAGATGTTTACACAACTAGGATTCTGAACGTGATGGCAGTCGGCGACTTCCTCAACTCACAGCCCGGGCTCCCCAAGAGGGGTTGTTACCTCAGAGGGTAGTGGGTTATGCTCCTAGGAGACAATCTCTGGCTTCCTTAGCATTGTTGATACATCAGTTCAGCATCTCAAAGGATGCTAGACAAATTAGCTTTATTATGACAGATCAACAGGACCTAACGATGATGTCTCAAGCATATGAAGAGCTAATAGTGAAGCTACAGGAGGCTATGCCGCAAAAACCCCTCTATAAAACCCAGACCAAGACCTACTGGTATAACTTTAAATGTAGGGTGGCGAAAAGAGCTTTAGCCAGGATTAAAGCTAATTGGATAGCCAATCCAAATTTTCAAACTAAGGAGGAGTTTACCAAGGTCAGGGCGGAATATAGTAAGTTGATTAAAATTACTAAGGAACAGTATTACCAGCGGCAATGGACATTGATGGCAGTTGACTTGAATACAAGGAATTTGGGAAGATTTTGGGCCTCAATGAATAAAATCTTAAAGCCGAGGGATGAGTCGAGAGGCCAGGACTCTAACCAAGAGTGGGAGAGATTCTTCGGGGCCTTATTTAAAGTCCAGGAAATAGGAAGGGAGGACTTAGTTGTCCAGAAGGAGTTGAAAATATATAAGAGTTGGCAAGACGAGGATTTTTCGATAGCTCAAATCCTTGAACATATAAGGAGATTGAAACCAAATAGGGCCCCAGGATTAGATCAGATAACAGTCAAAATTCTGCAGGCAGACCCTCAATGGTGGGCTTGCATATTATCTCCCTTATTTCAGGCTCTTAGGGATGGTGGACCTGTTCCTCAATCGTGGTCGCAGAGTCAAATTATCCCAATCTTTAAAAAAGGGAATCCCTACGACACTAATTCTTACAGGCCAATTACTTTATTATCCATACCGGGCAAAGTTTATGCCAAAGTTTTGGCCACAGGCCTCCAGAGGTGGGTGGATGAGGCTGCTGTTATTCCAAATGTGCAATTTGGATTCCGGAAAAGGCGATCTACTATAGATTGTTGTTTTATAATTGCACATGTCATCTATAAATATACAAGGATTAAGTCCGGCAAGTTATATCTGGCATTTGCCGATATGTCTAAGGCCTTTGATCTAGTGCCTAGAGAGAGGTTATGGGCCAAGTTGAGGATGTTTGGTTTAGACGAAAAGTTGCTAACAGCCATTATCCAACTACACACAAATAATGAGGCTCGAGTCAAGGGAACACAGGGTCAATCTTTGTCGGATCCAATTGCAATTAAGAGAGGGGTCAGGCAGGGATGTATACTTGCCCCTCTGCTATTTAGTTTATTTCTTGCTGACTTGCCATCAGCTATTCAATCGAAGTTAACTCATGCACCAAGGATCGGGGAAGATTTTCTGGGTTGTTTACAGTTTGCAGATGATATCGTATTATTGTCTCAAACAGAGATTGGGATTAAGAGGGCTCTAGACCAGTAGCAAGAGTATTGCCAAAGAAATGGGTTAAAACTAAATCCGTTTAAGACAAGGATTCTTGTCTTGGGAAAGAGGAAAGTTCCTCCTAGCTGGAAGCTGAGAGTTGGTTCCATTGCTTCAGTTACATCTATGATTTATTTGGGAGTCGCCTTTAGCTCAAGAGGAACCTGGTCAGTTCATCTGAAAATGAGAGCTGAGAAAGCCCTGCAAGCAGTTAGAACCCTGATAAGGGCCTTTAACATCTTCAAGGGGATATCGGTGTCAGATATCTTGTTAGTTTATAAGGCCAAGATTCCCCCAATGCTGCTTTTTGGCATAGAGTTAGTTCCCTTTTCAGATACTACTGTGCTGGAGAGAGTACAGAACTTTTTTTTGAGGAGACTGCTCAAAGTAGGTCCAAGTGTCCCGGGGGCAGTATTGAGAGCTGAAACGGGAATTCTACCTATCGCGATGCTTGCTAAAAGGTCCTATATAAGATACTGGCTGAGGGTGCTTAGCCAGGACGTGGAATCAACTATCCAACATTGTTTAAGAGAGGAGCTGTTACATAATGGGATTCGCTCCTATCCTTGGCTTCAATATCTAGCCAGGTTGATCAGAGAAATGGGATTTTCCTTCGAATATTTTTCTGGGAAATCCCTTATTGGGATTAGGGAGGAGATCTTTCAGAGACTAAAAGATATGTCTGACCAAGACGAGATGGCTAGAATTAAGGATTGGAAGGTGGCACCCTATTTGGGTGAGTTTAAGACCTCCACAAACCAAGAAAGCTATCTGGATATATTGGTTAACTTGAATTTACGCAGGGCTTACACTCTCCTGCGTTTTCAACTTCTTGAGTTGGCAGTAGTTGAGGGTAGATGGAAGAGGATACCTCTCTCCCAAAGATTATGCAGCTGTTATGAAAATGCAGTGGAAACCACTAAACATTTCCTCCTGGAATGTCCTTGGTATACCTCCTTAAGGGTAGTAATGGCTTGCTCCATATCTATCCTCGGGAAAGACTTTTGACTCTGAAGGAGTTTATCTGGATTTTCTCAAACTTACAGAGAAGGAGGCTATTATAGCTTTGGCAACCTATGTGTTGCTGGCCTCCAAGAAAGATCCAATATCAATGCTAAATTGAATAGTTACACAATATAGGAGTATGGTTAAAGCCTTTCTTATAGGGAAGTACAATAATTAAGGAATTAGCGATTAGGTGTATGCCCTGTTGCAATCGATGTATTTGGCAAGAGATCTAATGTTTGCATTATCAATATTTGGCTATTTGACTGCACAAGATGTATGAAGTGGTGTGATAATAACTCAAAAGATTTGTTATCCTAAGGTGTGGTTTTATGAAGGCCGAACTTAGGCTTAAGGGGGAAGTTTAGCTGGAATAACCCCTGTATAGTTCTAGGTAGTCTTAGTTCCATGCCTTCATTCGCTCCCTAAAGCTTATAAGTTATAGTAGTTATAATGCTTATGGTCTAGATTTTAGAGATCGGAAAGTTGCTACGGCTTACCCTGTTATAATGTATCATTGTATTATTTTATTTTGTTTGTTGTTATGGTTGTCTGTTTTGTTGTTTTGTATGGGCTATGGCGAGAGCTAGTGCCATGAATAAATTACATTACATTACATTACATTACACAGCCCGGGCTAGTCACCACCACGGTCAGAATCCAGAAAGAATTTAAAGTGATTTTAATTCAGCGAGGTTGATTGAACCCTACAACAATTACTATTAATCCCATCACAGTCACAATTAGATCTACGTACACAATGTTCTATGGAAAACACTTTAAATAACACTCCTATGTAGGTGTTATGTAAATATCTGTCAAATTTATAAGCATGTGGAACTTATTGTTTGGGTAACCTCTATGGAATGGGTGCATCTCAAATTGGGCTCACTCTGCAAGCCTGATACCCACCATTATTGCTTTTCTGACAGGACAGATTTCCTGCTCCCCAGCCTGCTCTGATCTCCACCAATCGTAGCAAGCATACTGGTGCTGAAATATATGGTACTCCCCCCCCTCCAAAAAACAACAACCTTCCAGAACAGAAACAAAATAATAATAATGAAAAAAGGACTGGAGTATGGTGATAGTGTTTCTAGTCTGTAAAACCAAAAGGTAGAAAACTAAAATTTTAGAAGACACTCTCCTTATAAAATTAAGGATATGGAATCATGTATGGTACTCATTGCAACAGTAGTCACACCTCTCTTTCTACCCAAGAAGCTCTACATGGGGCTTCCCTTGATGCTGGCCCAGAGGTTGCAGCTAGCGCAGAATGCAGCAGCCATCTCCTAACAGGGACGGGCAGACGAGAGCACATAACACCGGTGCTCCGTGCAGATTCAAGGTTCTGACTTTGATCTATAAGGCCCTATATGGTCTTGAACCTGGATACCTCGGGACCGCTTCACACTCTGCAACTCAGTACGGACTCTCCGGTCCACCGGGGGTGCCTTCTTGCAAGTCCCCCGCGTAAAGCGGGGGGCTACAAGGGAGAGGGCATTCTTGGTGGCTGGGCCCTGGTTAGGGAACTGCCTCCCAGAGGAAGCACAGCTGGCCTCGAGTAGGCCTTCCGTCGGGCCTGTAAGACAGGGCTGTTCTCCCAGGCCTTCGGTGGAGGGGAGGGGAGGGTGGGTTAAACTTTTGTGTGGCGAGTATTTTAAAACTGTTTTAATAATACTAGTTTAGATTTTTATATTTTGTATATTGTGGCAAATTGTTTTATCTCGTGTTGGAAGCTGCCCCGAGATGCCGTAGACATGAGGGGGTGGCATATAAATGTAGTAAAATTATAATAATAAAATAAGTAATTATTCCATGAGCATTTATTTACAAAGTTGAGTAACTGACTCATTCCAAACACAAAGCAGAAGTACAATCCATCAAGCACTGTACTGAAGCCTGGCAAACAGGCCCAAATCGCCCGGTTACACTCTAAATAGCGTAAGGGCCTGTTTAGGCAGTTCTATGGAATGATCTCTCGGTTGAGAAATATCAATTTGTGCTCAATTTGGGTAGCGCTGAATTTTGAAAGTAAGAATGTTACTACTTTAAATGTAGTCTGAGTGCACTTTAAATATCTTTTAGGCCCTTTTCAAACGACACAACCCCCCCCCCGCACATATGCGCGGAAGGGGTGGGGAGTCCGTAGGAATGCCACGGGTCACCGCCAGTGGTAAGGGGGTGCCCGTGTGAACACTGCTGGCGGTGGGTGAGGGTGCATGCACCCTCCCACGCTCCACCTACCTCCACTCATCACCCATGCACGGAGCAACCGGTGCCAATGCTATAGGGCCATGGAGAGAATTACATGCTATCCCAATTACTTTAAGAGTTGGACGGTTAAGCCAACGTGGAGCAGCTGAAGCAGTCCAAGATGATACAATTGCTTAATCTGATTAACCTCTCTTTCCAATATAAATATTGATTTTTAAACGCAAGAGTATGTCTATTGTTCACAAATTAAAATCAGATTTTTGTGCTGCAGTTATTTACTTCCTCATTTTAGCATACAATAAACGTTGTGTATTCTAGCTGTGTACACATAGGCCGTTTTGAAACAGGCAGAGCAGGGGGGTGGGTCCGTGTATGCTGCATGTAGTGTACATGGACCTCCGGTGGGTGGGAGTTTAAATGGGCTGGGTGTGCGCCCCTACCCACCCACCGCTCAGTCCTGCTCCCACATGGATTATCCCAGATTTACCCTGATGCTCCATGCATGGGCATGAGTAGGTGGTGCATGGGTCACAGGCGTTTGCACCCACCCATGCCATCTTCAGACGGGCGCTTGCGGGGCAGGGGGGGGGGGGAACATCCCATTCCACAGGTTATACTTTAAGAGCAATGGATGCAGTATATTCCTACAATCACTGGGTGGACTTGGGCAAGAGTCTCCCTCTTCCCTCTCTCTCAATTCCCTATTTGTAAAACTGGAGTAATATTGACCTACCTCCCAAATTTGTTGTGAGGGTGGACTACATGAGGATTGTAAACCACTTGAAACAGTGAAAACAAAAGTGGCCTTGTAGCACTTGCTTTTGGATGCTTTCAAGCTCAAATATTTATTCACAAAAAATGAATTTTAGACTATTACTGCAGCTATTAAAACATTCTTCTTTCTCAGCACACCACCATGATCAGACTAAAATACAATGTTGTACTGTTAAGGTGATTTTTGTTTCCCATCAGGTTTTGGGGATTCCTACACCATCTGCAAAAGGTTTATTGAACACTCAACTAAGGGCAAACAGTCTGCAAACTTCTCATTCTGTAACATGATTGTCACCGGATCTGGCTTATTAAAGTAGATGAGGCCATGAATATTAGCATGCTGTTCTTTTTACCTTACCAATAGCTCTGGAATGTAGTAAAGGCACTTTGCTGCTAGAGGAGCAGTTTTTCAGATGATGATATAGTAATAATGATAGTACATGTAATGAAACAGTTTGTGCAAAGTTCTTTGAAGCCATTCATTTTGATTGCTTTACAGGAATGTCTTAGCATACATACTTTTATTCATTTTTATCAATAACTAAACTTTCACATTTTTTCATTATTAAACTTTAATTTATCATAATTTAACAATGAACATTTTTACAGACTGCATTAATTCTGTTTCTACAGAACTACATTCCGTACGAATTCTATAATGTTCTCTACACTGATATTGTTAGCAGTTTATTGTATAAAGTGTATACAATTTGTATACATGTAAAGGGCATTGTTAATGCACTCTGAAAAACATGTTCATTGTCGAATTATGATAATAAATAAAAGTTTAATAATGAAAAAATGTAGAAGTTTAGTTATTGATAAAAATGAATAAAAGTACATATGGTAAGGAATTAAGTACATATATTAGATTTATGTTGATGAGGATAAAATATTAAATATTCCTCAAATTCTGAAAAAATTTCCATGCTTTTTGGTGTTTATGTCTTGTTGCAATGTATGGATTTGAATTTCTTTTAATTGTAATTGTAATGAATTGGTATGTCTTTTGGAGTTTAAGCTAGAGTCAAAATGATTTTGTGATGTTTTTGAAGAGGAAAGATTTTAGTTTTAAAAACTGTTGTGCATTTAACGTTTTTTTTTAACTGTAAAGTTTTTTGTTTTGGTATTCATTTTGTGCATCCTCATTTTGTTAATAAAACAACTTGAAATCCTTTAGAATGGAAGATGCCCTTTAAGTCGTAAATGGGGGGAAAAAAAATAGAAGTCTTGCTTGTTGAGAACTGCTGATGCTCTTAACAGCCAACACCATGCCTTCACTTGAGCCCACATGCCTAGTCAAGATGGTGCCATTTTACACAGCATGAATCTAGTATGGTCAGTGTAACAGGGTGGAGGCATACTAGGGCGAGTGCTGGCAGGATGCTGCCCACAGAGTCACGCCACTGATTCTCTCCTTGTTCCCTGTGTCTTTATTCAGGCACAGTTCAAACAAACCAATCCATACAAGGTCCTCAAGTCACTCAAAAACCTTGGTCAGGCACAACCCTCTGACCTGGGCCATTTCAATTAGCAATTGTCTTCACTGCTGGACTCTTCTATTCAGAGGCAGAACTCACACCTAGCTTCTGCCTCCTCGAGCAATTCCCCTTCTAAGCTTGGCTCTGGCTCTTTTGGCCTCTGGGCTGGCCACACCATGTCCAGCTGGTTCAAATTAGCTCACAGCTAGTCGGTGCTGAGATGCTATCCTTATTTTCAGAAACTCCACTTAGCACCTACTCCTTGGCAGTGCTATTTCCCCTTAAAGGCCCAACGCCCCAGGCAGCCTCGTAAAATCAAATATTCCAAAAGACAGAAAGATTGGAAATGCTCCTTTATTTGTACAATACAAATTTCAATCCCTGTGTAGGAAGTTCCCATTCAATGATAGCACTTCTATAATGTTAAGATAATTTATGCGAGGTCATCTAAAGATTCCATTTGCACTGTCAGTAGTAGGAAAAGGAAGACAACGAATTCAAGAGTACTTCTGGCTACAACTATGACAGACTATATAATTTATGAGATGCTGCAAGGCAGAGGTATAATGGCATTGTAACAAGAACATCTTTCAAAAGACCAGCTTAGAAAAAGTCTAGGGTGTTTTCAGAAGTGATGTTGGGCACAGATTAACCCGTGCTTGTGCCCAATGTCACGTTTGAAAGGGCTGCCAGATGTTGGACTGGACCGTAGCATGGGCCATGGTGATGCTTAGCCCAGGATGTTCCTCGGGACCATCACCGAGGGACCGCCTGGACTAAGCACTGCCAGAGACAGTGCTATGGCTGCCAGAACAGGGTAAAGTGGACCATTATGTCTGATGACCCGCTCACACTTATTTAATTAGAGTTCATATATTTATTTATTTTATATTTATTTAAAACCTTATACCCCGCTCCTTCCAGCCCTAAGGCAGCTGGGGCGGCTCACAATATTTTAAAGCCATACATTAAAACCAATATAAAAAGGGTTACTAAAAGAATTAATCATTAAAACAAAAAAGGAGGTAAAACCCACCGGCAAAAACCCACCCTCACTCCCCCCCTCCCCCAAAGGCCCAGACAAAAAGCCAGGTCTTACAGGCCTGACGAAAGGCCAATAAACTGAGGGCCAGGCGAGCTTCCTCCAGGAGAGAGTTCCACAGCCGTGGTACGGCCACCGAGAACGCCCTCTGCATCGTGGCCCCCCGGTTCACCCGGGGGACCTCCAAGAAGGCGCCCCCGGCAGAACGCAGAGGTCGCTCCAGGGCCCGGGGAGTGAGGCAGTCTCTCAGATAGGAGGGGCCGAGACCGTGTAGGGCTTTAAAGGTAAAAAAAAGCACTTTGAATCGGGCCTAGAACACTATAGGCAGCCAGTGCAGAGCCCGGAACACTGGTGTAATGTGCTCCCTACGGCCCATCCCCATCAAGAGATGGGCTGCCGCATTCTGCACCAGCTGCAGCTTCCGAGTTGTCATCAAGGGCAGCCCCACATAGAGCACGTTGCAGTAATCTCCCCTTGACAATTACCCCGGGCCGGGTCTCCAGCACTTCCAGGCAGCCATGGCAGCCTCATAGGTTGCCGTGGCTGCCCATCAGGGAGGAGATGGGCTGTTCCAAGCAGTGCGGGGCCGCGTGGATGTACATCTGCATGTCGTCACACACTCTCCCTGTCCTGGTCTACCATCACTCTTGTTCCACGGCCCGAGTGAATCCTTCCGGGAGTGAGGATCTCACCTGGGGCAGGATCAAAGCGTGACAACGCTCACCCTACATTGCCATAAGATTAAGATTCCAACACACACCACTCAGCATTCCCTCTGAGGCCAACTAAAGCCATAAGTGATTGGCAACTTGGGAAAAAAACAACAGGCTTCTAACATTTCCGTGCATCTGTTTCACTCTTTGAAATGTGGAAATAATACCTCCTAGAGAGGTGCTATATGGACTCAACATTTCAGAATCTGAGCATCTCCTATATGCTGAAGGATTAACCCTTGCTGCAACCTCTTACAAAGTGGGGAACTACAAAATATCCATTTTGTCAGACAGTGACTGAATCACAGCAAGATCATGTGATTCACCAAAGATCACGAAGCAAGTCTGAGGAAGATTCAGCAAATGAACCCTGGTCCCAATTCTGTGCCTTACAGCAGATTAACTCCTCTTTTTAATTAGCTCACAATCATCATCATCATCATCATCAAAACTTTATTGTGATAGCATAGAGGCAACACAAGCACTCAACAGAACACAATACCATACAGAGCCCATACATATAGCAACAACAAAACCCGGGTAAGTACACAAATAAAAGTTATATTTCCTCCACAACTGCCATCCTAGTTTTAATAGCTATGGCACAAAATTTGGCCACTTGCACAGTTATAGTAAAATCAGAGTCACTAAGGAGAAACACTAGCGCATCTCACTGGCTACATGCCCTCAAGCCCATAATAGTTGTTTCCAAAATATCAAGGCGAGCTTCACTATACAACTGACAGTCGAAAAGAATGTGTGCCGTAGACTCTACTGCCTTTTGTGGGCAGCATCTACAATTTGCCACTCTACCCTCTTGGACTGCTGATGGTAACATGCTAAATCTTGCTAACGTAAATGCAGACCTACTAGACCAATTAAGCAGCTGAAATAAATAAGAGGCTCCCCTTGACTGAACTGGCAGACACTTGTACACATCAGATATCTTTTACTCACAAATATAATAGCAGGATGTTAATTAATATTTATATAGCTTTTAAACTTCAAGTAGAAACCACAGCTAACACTTCTAAAAGTTAGGTCATAAGTGATTTGCTCAACACCTCTCGGTGAGTTAATCGCTGGAAAAACTGGAAGCAAAACCCAGACCTCTAAACTCTCAATCCTGTATTCGGTACTAATACTACAACTTCTCTCCACAGATCTCCTCTACTGCAATGACTCCAAGCAAATTTATTTAACCCCTAAGAAACATGTTACACTTTGAAATTAGACAGTATGATACCGAGTTTGGCATATTAAACGTTTGGAAACATATTTCTAATCATACCTTTTGGTTACGGGGCAAATCTTGAGCACTTGCAGGGGGACTGTAATTCAAGACTAGTCTTCGGAACTCCAGCAGATTAAATAATGACTGTGGAGAAAATGCAGGAGGGGGATTAAATACTTTTGCAAGGAAAAACTTTCCAGTACGCATTAGCAGAATTTATTCAATGTTGATGAAACATGTAATAGTAATGCAATACATTTTTAAAAGCATTTGAGTGAAGAGTAATACAAGTTTTTTTAAAAAATCATGTGCTCTTTTGCAAGTCGCAAAAACACATAAGGACTTCAATTGGCATGCATATTTAGTATTTTTAAATTTAAACTCGTTATTTTTTCAAAACTATATTCTGAAAACAACAATTAATTATTTTTTAAAATAGATCTTCTAGTCCCTTTTCCATATAAAGCACTTGTAGAAATATTTGATATATGGAAGTTATACTAGTAAAACAGGTTCATTTAGTACTTGATATGAACATAAATATTTAGTAACTTATAAGTAATAACATGCAACAAAAAAGAAAAAAAAATAGTTTGTGCCCTTAGTATGTTTCTTTCTTTATTTCACAAAGATTATTTGTTTATGTTTATGTTTTACGGAGGAAATTTAAGTCTTTGACCTGTAAATCCTAGTTCCTGCAGCAGGATCAAAACATAACTCTCCGAGGTCTCTAAAGAACCAATAATCCGTACATGGCACTGCCATACCCTCCAACATTTGAAAGAAAAATACGTACACTTCATAACAAACTTTGTATGCATAAACTGAACGCGTTTATGAAAATTTGTTATAGCCCGCTAACTTTGTGTCCAGCTGAGTTGGAAAAATTGTGAGAGGCTCTGTGTAGACATATGTTTGTATGAGTAGGACAGATGGTTAAAGTTACAACTTTGGCCTCAATCCCCACTCTCTCCTGTACCTGCATAAAGGCCGCTCTGAAGCCCTTTCGCCGAAGCACTGTGGCTCTGGTACGGCAGAATGGTCAGGCTTGCACTGGCGCCCAAGGAGTATTACTCTCCTTCCCCCGGCTGAAAGCACTGGCTATGCCCCCGTGCCTCCGCTCCTGCTCCTCTCACCCCACCTCCTTCTCATTACTACCGTGTCAATGTCATTCCACCCCCCATCCTCATTTGGAAAAAACTCCACGGGGCAAGCATATAATCTTTTTGAAAACCACCTATATTTAACATCAGAATTCAGTATAGCAGTATGTTAAAATTTTCTCTCAAAAATTGAAATACAAACCCCCCACAATAACTATTGGATTAACTTGCAATGTAGAGCACCTTCTGCACCCCTTCTTGAGTCCACCTCCTTCACCCCTCTCGCCCACCTCCTTCTCATTACCACCCTGTGTCAGTGTCATTTTTTTTTCATTTGAAAATAACCCAAGAAACAAGCATATAATCTTTTTGAAAGCCACCTATATTTAACATCAGAATTCAGTATAGCAGTATGTTAAGATTTTGTGTTTCAAAAACTGAAATACAAAACAAAAACTATCGGATTCACTTGCAATGTACAGCACCTTCTGCACATGGGATCTTTGTTTCAGGTTTCATCAACTAATGTAATCATCAAATACAAGGTTAAAGAAAATGCTTACACACACACCTCTGAATTCCTGAATTCTCTGAATTCCGGGATGAGCTCTTTGCTGGCCTCGTGTGGTTTAAATAGAAGCTGTGGTGACCTAATATTTTGTGGTGACCTAATAAGTCATCTCTTTCATCATTCATTTCTTCTAGCGTGACTACAATCCAATCCTGTGCTGCTAAAAAGAACCAGCAACCTCTTGGTATCATTGGGAGGGCGAATGGGGTGGTGGCCCCCCTGGTTGGGGGGGTTCGCCCTCCTGTAGCTCAGCAGGTCCGGAGTCTGGGGGTGTTATTGGACGCAGACCTGCGCCTGGAGTGGCAGGTGGAGGCAGTCGCTAAGGCTGCCTTCCGCCAGCTATATCTGGTGCGTAGGCTGCGTCCGTACGTCTCTGGCCCGGACCTGGCCTCCCTCATCCATGCCTTTGTCACCTCGAGGCTCGACTACTGCAACGCGCTCTACGTGGGGCTTCCCTTGTTCTTGGCCCGGAGGCTGCAGCTGGTGCAGAATGCGGCGGCTCGTCTTCTTACGGGGACGGGTCGCCGGGAGCATATTACACCGGTGCTCCGAACTCTGCACTGGCTGCCGATAGCGTGCCGGGCCAAGTTCAAGGTCCTAGTGTTGATCTATAAAGCCCTATACGGTCTTGGCCCCTCATACCTTAGGGACCGCCTCGCCTTTCGCGCTCCAGGACGGCTCCTGCGGTCTGCCGGGGGTGCCCTCTTAGAGGTCCCCCGTGTTAAGCGGGGGGCCACGATGGAGAGGGCATTCTCGGTGGTGGGGCCGCGGCTGTGGAACTCCCTTCCGGAGGAAGCTCGCCTGGCCCCAAGCCTTTTAACGTTTCGGCGGAACTGTAAGACCTGGCTGTTTGCCCAGGCCTTTGGGGGAGGGTAGGGAGGGTCTTTTTAATCCCCTACCCCTTTTTTTGCTAAGCCCTGTTTATATTTATATTTTTATATGAAATATATGTTGTTTTTATTGAATTTTAATGAATTTTATTGTTTTAATTATGTTGTGAGCCGCCCCGGGCTGCTTTGCAGGAGGGGCGGGATATAAATGCTTTGAAATAAATGAAATAATAAATAAATTTCCTCAGCCATGACAATCACTTGGTAGGACCAACGATAGTTTGTGCAGAAGACCAGTGTACCAGACTTTATCATATGCAGTAGTAAGATCTAGAAATACTATGCCTGTCTTTCTATTTCATCTACAGCAGAGGACTGAAAGTCTTCAAATTCAGGTATGCATGGTTTGTATTGCTGTCATTTTTCTCCATCTCTTCACCAAACATTTTGCCTTTATCCACCTTTGCAACATTTAATTAGGTGGGAAGCAACACTGCTGGAAGAAACCCAGTGATGTACTCTGCTAGAGACTCCTGAGCAAAGTAAGGTTTCTAATGAGGGCCCAGGCTTTGCAGCCAAATCCTGCATCCTTAGTACTAGGAAGGTTGTCTACTTTGTATTCAGACTATTTCAAAGATGTGCAATGATGGTTGGATCACCACATTCTTCATATTGCTTGAGGACTTGCGTATCATGTGCTTCTTGGTAGGTAATGCTGCATCCTTACGGTAACTTATTGGCAGACTTGGTGGCTGCTTTACAAATGGCTTTTATGAACTTCATGCACGTTTCTTCAACAGAACTTCAGTGTGGGGTACAGGGAATCAGCGAATTGTGTAAAGTGAGCCAATTTGCTTTCTGGTGATGCCAGGGAGAGTTTTTAATATTGCTCACAGTAACTAATGCAGACTTCCAATTTTGGTAAGAACAGAATGACTGACTTATGTTTAAAGATTTTCAATACACTGCTTCTTGAAGTGAATAACTGGCTGTGCTGATGGTTCAGGTAAAGTCAAAACTGTAAATACTTCCATCAGGCAGAATGGAAGGTCCACAACTGCTCTGAATCTCTGATGCAATCAAGCTCACCAAGCAATGGCCTCTAAGCGAAGTCTAAAAGGTTGCTTTGTTTTGTTCTATACGTAGCCTCAGTGGAGTGGCCATTAAAATCTCCAAAATATAAAGCAGGGTGAGAGAACTTAGAAAGGATACCTGGTTTAAACTAAAATTGTAAGCATTTATCATGCAAAGAGGACTCTCGGTAGTACAGAGGTCTGTAGCAGCAAGACCTTTCTTTAACATCGGTAGTACAGCTTTATTTGCTAAGCTCAAAGTAACTCACAAGACTAACACCTTTGATGTTCACGGGACTGGCAGCAAGGCAGTCTACAGGTGCTTCTGGAAGGCAGATCACATCACCTCACTTAAAAGGTGCATCAAATTTTCGTTGGATGCTTGTAAGCTATACGAGAAACAACCAAACAATACTCCACAAACAGTGGTTCAACTCCAGTCTAAATGTTTGGGGTTTTTTGGGGGGGCGAGCAACGGGACAGGGGGGATGTTCGATCTCTCTCTGATGTAGAGGACCCATAACTCTGACCCGACCAACATGCCCTCAGCAACAATGAAATTATCTGAAAATTAATCTGAAATGTTGTAAGATGTTACTTGCTGTGGCAAGAGTTTTATTTCAGCTGCATGCTTCCTGTCTTAAGAAAACCGAGGCCAAAGTATGCCTCAATTTCCCCAATCTTTGAAGACAGTCTTGCGCAGTTTATAGTTTTAAGTCAGTCAGTTCTACAAGTTGCTTTGCAAGATAATTTAAAAGATCTTTGGCAATGCCCTTTGATGTCTCTTTTTGTGCAACCTATTATAATGCTTTCAAGTTACCCATTGTATAAAGCATTAATTAATTTGAAAATATTTATTACTTGCCTGGTATGGAAATGGTTGCCACCTGCCAAGTATGCCCATGTTGACCAAAAGCACCATGGCAACAGGATGCCCATGAAACTTGAGGGACATTTGCCTAATGATTAGTAGCTTCTAGTAACAAAGATTGAGCACAGAAATCTGGGGAAATTCCATCGGATTTTATGCATTTCATGCATAAAATGAATATAGTGAAAAAATATACAATATACAGCAGTGTCTGATCAAAGACGGTGCTAAGAATGCAAACCACAGAGATGAAGAACACAAATACACATGGTGAAGAAATCTGAAAGAGAGTAAAGTTTGATTTATCCTTGCCAAGTAGTTTCTTCTACAAAGAAACCAAGAAAAATGAATAAATGTAATATTAAATTAGTAGAAGGCAAACTGTTTAAAGAGTAAGATCAAGGCAAAAGCTGTCATGAAGAGATGAGCAGACTGGGCATATTGGGAACCATGGAGCCAGTGTGGTGTAATGGCTAAGTGCATAGTACTTCGACCAAAAGGTAGAGAGGAACCCTGGTTTAAGTGTTGCCCTAGCCAGAAACTGACTGGACGACCTTGGACCAGTCACAATGTTCTTTCAGTCTGACCTACCTCACAGGGTTGTTGTGAGGATGAAAAGTTGTATTTGTTATACATAAAGCACTCTGAGCGCCATGGCAGGGGACTGCTATATAAAAATAAAGATTATGATGATGATTAATTATTATTATTTATTATTATTATTATTATTATTATTATTATTAAATTTGGCTAAATTTAGGCCAGGGAGTTTTACTTGGGGAATTAGCATATATGCTGGCCACTGGATGGTCTGATCCAATTATTTTGACCTACACTGCAATTTAAGTTGATCAACTATGTCCTAAGACAGGGGTGGGGAGCCTTCAGCCTATGGGCCAATTTTGGCACACAGCTGATTTTTATTTGGCTCCTTTACTATTCTTGGCACAGGAATTCAATCCCTACTCTAAAGCACTGAAAGGGAAGAGAGTAGAGATGGGTGGGTACTCACAGGTAGGAAAAGGAAAATTGGGTACTTACCACTGAATTTTCCTTCTGCGGGGGATCCTCCTGGCCGGCCAGTCTGGACTGTAGGGTAGATCCCACCGGGAACCAGCAGGAGGCAGACATCAACATTTGAGGAGCCCACTAGGCGGGATCTAGCCTCTGCTCCCCAGATTGTAATAGCTGTACTTGAGATTTTAAAAAACCCCATAAACGCTAACTTTACCCGTAACCTACTAACCAAGGTAACTGATTCTAAGAGTGAACTAACTCAGTCCACCCGCACCAACTGAAAAATGAATAAAGCCGCCAATCCTGTATTTACGGCTGGGAACAAGAGTTGTCCCCCCCTTGTACCACCACAGAGTTGACCTCACTCCGGGTGGGGACTGGCCGGCCAGGAGGATCCCCCGCAGAAGGAAAATTCAGTGGTAAGTACCCAATTTTCCTTTC
>QEPC01008436.1:5162366-5180308 GCA_003113815.1 Sphenodon punctatus | reverse complement strand
GGGGGAAACTGCTGCGCCCTCGGCGAAGGGAAAACCCCGCTCCGGAGGGGAGGAAGGGGAGCCCCCGATCAAGGCCCTGTACCCAGGCGAGCCGGGTAGGTGAACAGGGTGGAGAATTTCTCTCCCCCTGGCACCGGGCCGGTTCCTGCACTGGAAGAGCGCCCCAAACCTGAGAAAGGCTCAGGGCTGATTCTTCCAACCCACTTGCCTGCGTCCTTACTGCCCCAAGGCAGACAAACAACTGGGGAGCAGAGGCTAGATCCCTCCTAGTGGGCTCCTCAAATGTTGATGTCTGCCTCCTGCTGGTTCCCGGCGGGATCTACCCTACAGTCCAGACTGGACGGCCAGGAGGATCCCCCGGGAGAATGGATCCATAGCATGGATCCATGCTCTGGACCCTTTCCTTCTCTCTCCCATCCTTAAACATTACTATCCAACACATATTTTTTGTATTAATTTTCAAAGTGGGTCTAAAAGCAGAAAGTCTCCCCACTCCTGCTCTAAACCATTAGCAGTGAATAATTTCAAACTGAAAGCAGAGCAAGAATGCTCATAAAATCAAGGTTCAATTAACTGGAATTATCATTACAACTATGGCATTAAGGAAAACATGAGAAGATTCATGTGGACCTATGTACGAATCTAAGAGGGAGGAAAATGAACAAACATTTCATAATGCTATTCCAGGACCCCATTCACTATCACCTTTATTGACTTATTTCATTTTGAAAATCTGAACACTGCTATAATTCAGAGGCAACTGAGATACAAGCCATCTGGAACTCCTTCAAAAGAATTCATTCTAAGTTGTGCGTTTGTGAAGCATTGGAAAACTGCCACTCAACTTACTCTCAATCATATTTCCAAAGCTAGAGGAGGGGGAAAAGTTCAAAACTCCTGCTATAAACAAAGAAAAGCTTTGAACAAATGCCTTCACCACTGTAAATATACAGGAAGTATCAGAGAAATAGCCATGGTTCCCCTTTTAAATCCGATCTAAGCATTTGATTACAGAAATATTTATTCTATAAATTACAAGTTGCACCATGCCCAGAGAAAGTGGGCAGTTGCCATGCTGGTCCCAAAATGAACAGATGGAAACAAAGTATATCCTGTAATATCTTTTATTGAACCAACTGTAGTTGGTAAGATTAAGCCCTAAATTATTATTATTTTAAGTATTTATATAAATACCAGCAATGTAGCTGGCACTTTAAAATCAACATTTACAGACAGGTCCCTTCTCCAGTGGCTTGAATCAGAGAGACCAGGGAGGGAAGACAAAGGGGAGGGGAACAGAGGGAGGGAGAGAGAGAAAAATACATTCAAGAAGCTTAGCTTAGTTACAGAGGAGAAGGAGAACTTTAAAAACTCAGGGCGGAGACTAAGGGGATGAGGAGCTAGCAAAAGCCTAATGGAAGAAGTAGGTTATCAGGAGTAATCTGAAGATAGGGAGGGAGGGAGACGAATGAATGCAGAGGGAGTTTTTCAGGAGCAAGGGAGTTGTGAGCAGGCAAGTGTGGCAGCAGAGGAGGAGTGGAGCTCCCAGAGAGAAGTGTGGTAGGAAAGGAGCGCAGAGAGATAGACAGCAAAGTCAAGAAGGGTCTTGAAAGTAAGAATCAAGAATCCGTGTTGACGACATTTAGGTGGAGGGAGCGACAGTGGAGAGAAGAGACTGAACATGATCTAAGTGGTGGGCAAGGTGGATGACCTTGACAGCGGAGTTCTGAACAGAAGTGAGGGGGACAAGATGAGAACTTGGAAGTCCATTTAAGTAGGAGGTTGCAATAGCCAAGGTGAGAGATGTCTAAAGCTTTTGCAGTGGAAACAGTAAGGAAGGGTCACATCTTAGCAATGTTTTGTAGGAAGAGACAACATGTCTTGATGATAGATTGGATCTGAGGTTTAAAAGAGAGGGAAGGAGTCAAAGATGAACCCCAAGCTATGCACCTGAGGGACTGGCGGGATGGTGACCACATTGATGGAAACTGAGAAGGAGCGAGAGGAAGGTTTAGCCTGGTTCCCACATATCTGAAAAACCACCTCTTCTCCTATGCTCCATCACAATCATGGCAATCAGCCAGGAGCATCTTCTTTCACATACCCTCTGTCCATTAGGTTTGTTTGGCGAAGGTATGCAGAGGTGCTGCCTCAGTATTGTGGAACTCCCTTCCCCTGGAGGTTCATCAAAGTCTGAGCATTTTACGGAAGCAGTGTAAGACTTTTTGGCCAAATGTTTAGTAAGTGGGGTTAGAGGGTGGGGTAGGTGCTTCAAGGAACTTTTTAATGTATAATTTTAATGTATTTTTCTTTGATATAGTTTTTATGTTATAAGGGGTATGGGGAAGAGCCTGATATAAGTTTAAATAAACTATGCAAGCTTTCAAGCCTCACGGGGCTTTCTCTCAGGCATGTAACGAGTCAGAATACTGTAGACTTAGCAAATGCAGGAGAGACCGGCACTCCAATGCGTAGTCCGAGGAAGGGCCCAATGTTGCCTGAACGCTTGCACGATCAACCACATTTCAAGCATCTGGAGAATGAGGAACATGCAGGTAACTTCTCAGTCAAGTTCTGCAGACCCTCGGACCAATGTATAACAATTGCTTCTACCCACAGATTTTGCCTGCCATTCTCTGTAACTGAATATGCTGCAAATAACTTCACTACTTGGATGAAAATGGAACCTTCGAATGATCATCATATTTTAAAAAAACCAGAACACCTTAGCTTAAAAGTTAACAGCGAAAAATAAAACAAAATTTCATAAGAAAAGGCACACATTAAAATATATTTTCACAAATATTATAATTTAGGTTATGTATTTCTGAAAGGAAAGATTTAGCTCTACTTTTTTATTTGTTTTCATTTTACTGCAGACTATGCTACACAGCAGGTTACTGTGACTAATGCAGGCAACATTACATATTGCTGACCTCTAATCAAATGTGTCAGGTTTCAAAAAGCTCCTAAAGAAAGCATGGAATACTTTCATACATTTGATACAACCCAAGGAGCCTATCTACCCTCTAGTTAAATGGATATTGTAGGAGGTAATATCCAAAATTAACCCACGCAAAGTATACTGGTACGGTTGTATGAAACATAATTCTCCGTGGTTGACAGGCAAAACATTAATAACACTTGTTGTCCGACTGTCATAGGTAATTATATTTTATACTGATCAAATGTTTTAAAAAGCAATTACACTGTTTTATCGAAGTGTCGTTATAATTAGCTTCAAATTTTCAAAATACAAGTGGTGGTTAGTCCCTTTAGAATCCATCTTCACGTTATAATGTTGCATATTAGGTGTAATTTAACATGAGATCACGGGCTTAAAATAGGTTTTTTTTAACTTCTGGGCACAGTTTACGGTATCCATTTGATGATGGAACAAAAATCAGAATATAAAAAAGTTTCTTCAAAACCCTCTTGGGCCATCACTCAGGTACTAGAGCGCATGCTTTGTATGTATAAGGTCCCAAGTTAAATCCCTGGCATCTCCGATTCAGGATCTTTGGTAGAAAGCCTGAGTGAGGCCTTTGCCGGGGATCCTGGAGGGTCTTGAGTAGCACTCTGCCTCTGCTGGGAATCCTGGAGAGCCAGATTTGAAACCATGCTTTCATGTCAGGTTGTGACAATACTGGGTTAAGATGTATCATTGGTCTGACTCAGTTAGGCAGCTCCTTATATCCTTATACCATTAACTCACAAAAATTAGCAGCTATAACAATGCTAAAGTCATTGTTTTTCATTAGCTAAAACCTTTGAATTACATTAATGGATATTTATTATATAATTGGTCTCACAATTTGCTTTTGGAGAAAAATTAGTCTCAGGACAAACGTTTCCAGGTTTTGTGTTTAACTACAATAATAAGACTATAGTAGTACTTTGCTAGAGCATGAGAACACAGATACGAATAAGGAACATAAATATGAAACTGACTCTTTGGGTACAGTCACATGGGCAGCCTTGTCCCACATCGGGCATCCTTACTGCACAATGCAGTGCACCGTATGCCCGACGGCTGCATGATATTCACCCCACCTCTACGTCCTCCAAATAGACGGGGGATGCAGTGCATAGTAGCCTTACCCAGAGGATGTTTATAGACAAGTACCTCCCTGTCCATCACTCACCCATCATGCATGTTTCAGGGCCGCATTGACACCCTATGCAGCCCTGCAACATGCATGATGGGTGGGTAATGAGTGGAGAGGTGCTTATCTAAAAACAAGCGAAGTGGGGTAAGCTTGCCCAACGTGTAGTAGCATGCTGCCGCTTGTGGGCCCAATCCTTGTCTGCCGTACCCATGGTGAGGCCCACCACGGGGCTTTGAGAGGCACGTGCTGTTGCCTGTCACACACGGCCAGGTCATGTGGGATAACGGGCTGGCTGGAGGAGGGTGGGGAGGTTGGGCTGAGTGCCTGTGCACGTGCCTCTCAAAGCCATCTGCCCTGTTTTCAAAGCTTGCCCTGACGTGTGGCAGCTGCGATTGCCCGCCATGGGATGTGCAGGGGATTGGGCCTGCCCCAAGTCACATGGCTGCACCCATTATCACCATTCAACTGGGAAAGGCAAATGCACACAAAACAAAGCGAGCAGTAAGGCAAGTTATAAAAAAAATCCTCCAGTTTCAGATAGGTAACAAAACATGATTAATGTTTTAGTCAGTGTTGTAGCAGAAATTAGACTAAATATCTAGTTTAAAATCTTAACGTATCGACTGTCTTAAACAACTGTGATTTTAACACTGTATATCATGTAGGATATATATTTGTCTTCTGTACACATCTTAGGTGGGCTTCAACGACATTCCATTTTTCTTCATTCCTTACACGTTAGTTTAAAAAACACGAACAAAATGATACTAGGACTGGAGGCAGCCTCAAAAATGAGACCTGAATATAAATTTATACCTGTAGCTTCCCAGCAGACAGTCTTAAGCAATAGCTCTAGGAGGTGCAAACTGCCCCACTCATCTGAATCCAGGTGCCTTAATTCAGATTCTGTGGCCTTGGAATCTCAGAGTTTTTCCATGATATCATGAAAATGCTTCTCAGACTCAACTCTGGGGCTTGGGGTGGGGGCAAACATATCATAGGTCACTGCTATATTTTGCTGAGAGAAAGAGGTGTCTGAACCTTCCTAGTCTACACAGATAAGGTTAACTTCTGTGTTATAGGAAAAATGGATGGCAGAAGCTGTCCCTTCCTGTATACGTACTTTTGGCTATTTAGCCATGGAAACTACTTCTTACATTAACTTGGGAAAGGGTTTTATGGGCCATCTGTTTCTCACATACAGATTTCTGCAGGAACTCAATTCATTTCCATTCCAATCTTGTCTTAATTACTTCCATTGATGAGATATTAATTTCCCTGAGAAGTTGTTTCACAATCTACTTCATTTCACTATTTCCAGGTGTGCTAATATGCAGGGCTGGCCCCAGGGTTTGTGAGGCCATGTGCGAAGTCTTGGTGCGGGGCCTAATTTGCATGATTACGCCCTGCCTAATTATGCAAATGTGTAAATTTACATACATTTTACTCCCTCTGGACAGGAATGATTCCCATTCTCCACCCCTCCGAGTAGCCATGGAGAAGCATGGCCTCCGCATGCTTCTCTCCCCCGCCCCCCCCCAATTTGGTACCCCTTGGCTGCCTTACCTGGCGCTCAGCTGAGCGGCCATAGACAAGCATGGCCTCCCAATGCTTCTCCCACCTCCCTAGCCGAGCGTCTACAACCACTCCCCAGGAGTGGTTCCATTGCAGGGGCATCCGGGTGGGCAGTGAAGCAGGCACAGAGAGACTGACTGCGTCCGCTGCCTTACTGGGGGAGGGGGTGAGCTTAGCCAGCCTGCCCCCCACCCATAACTATTTCATTTGCGCTCCAGGGGCAGCGTGAATTGATTATATAGGGGTGCAAATGAACTGTTTATGGGGTGGGGGTTTAAAGACAGTATTCCTGTTAGCAATAAGTTCATTAAGAAGAGTTAGTGAAATAGCAGCCATAATCTCAGAATCATATTTGCAGATTTTCCAAGATAGAACAGATATTGCTTTACATCCTAAATTCCTACCTAAGATAGTATAAGACAGACAGTTGTGAGAATGTGGCCCTTTTTACACGGGTCTCTCCCAGCCATGAACATGCAGATTTCTGCGTGTTCATGGGTGGGGGAGCCCCGTGTGAATGACGCAGCACACGCACCCATGGTGAGTGGAGGTGCATGTGTGTGCGTGCCCACCTAACACTCCCCACTCACTCCCCACTCGTCCCCACGCATGGAGCAACTGGGGAAAATGGCAGTTACTCCCTGGGTGCAGATGAGTGGGGGATGAGTGAGGATGTGTGTGTGGCCGTATGCATGCCCTGCCCACATACTGGTGCACCCACAGACAACCCCCCCCCCCCCCAAACCAGGCAGAGTCATGTAAAAACAGACTGTGAGGAGCCACTCGAAGAACAGAAGGTTGCTGCCTTGTAAACAAGGTTCTTTGAGATGGCTTTGAACATTCTCACAACACCCACTCTTCCAGCCCCGCATGGAATTTGTTTCTTATATTCCTAGAAAGGGTCCGAAGGAACTGTCATTCTGAGGTGGGAGAGTGCTTTTTATCCTAGAATAGCTCAAGATCATCACATGGTCTATTATTTGAATACGGTGAGCATGCACAACTCAGTTGTGAGAATGATGGGAGCCATCTCGAAGAACCTTCTTTACAAGGCAACAACCTTCTGATCACTCACATGGGGAGGAATTGTTTGTAAACAAACAGCTTTATCTCCCAGTCCCATTGGTGTCCTCCTCCTGCTGCTGCTGCTGCAGCAACTACTAGCAGGCAGAAGCAGGTGAGGAATGGGGACCAGAGCCAGGGAGGGGAGGAAGAACTTACTGGGGAAGAATCTGGCTGCAGCCTGCTGCCCAGCCAGGCAAGCGCAGGACCCCAGCTGGCTGTGGGGCCCGTCCTGCTAATATAAGGTACAAAAGCCTGCTTTGAAGCCAAAAACAAATATCACCTATTTTCTCTACCTCATCAACACACTTATGCCCCACCACCCCTTCTTTAACACAGAACACTAGGTACGAATAGACATACAACTAACAGCATGTGAATATTTATTTACCAACCAGCCTAACACATGGAACTGTGTGGTTACTAAGGTATTTCTACCTCTTCCTTTTACCTCCAATTTGTAGCTGCCCTATGGACACGAACGCTGAAAGAGCACTGAATTGTAGCATCCTGCTTGGCCTTGCTTTGTCCTTTCTCTAAAAGATGTTGATTTAAAAATCTTTCCCTCCACCAACAAAATTAAAGGTCAATAATCGGAGCTGCAAATGCTCTGATGTGGCTGGCAGTAGCAGAGGTACTCCACGTATGCGGTAGGTTCTCGTCCTTTGGAAAAATGAGGCCTTTGGACATTAATTCTTTGGACTTTGTTTAATACTTTATACTTAATACTTTAATACTTTCCCCAAATTACTTCAAAAGCCATTCACTATGCATATAGTAAATGTAACTAGACACAGATGCACTAGTTATCATTGCTCTTTCAACAATAATCATGTTTATTACAGCACTGCAAAGATAACTAGAAAATCATTGCCTCAACGAGCTTAGAATTTAAATGCATAAAGACATAGGTACGGGAAAGGGATGGAATAGATAAGCCAAAGGAACAACAAGATGGCTACACACACCATATAACTTGCATGATTTATTTTATTTTTAAAGAATAACTGGAGGATGGAAACAGAGTCTGGGCTGGGGTAGTAACATGGAAAGATGAGAGGAAAAAGCAAGGTAAGGAAGGTTCAGATGAAGACACAGGGAAGAAGCAGAAAAAGGACATGTCCGGAAGATAACTAACACAGAGCATGAAATGTTCAGAATTCTTGTCCCAGTCTTCATTCTGATGACATTGCCAGCATCTGAGAGCATGTGGCAGCCTCTATTGGCTGGGAGTACAATTACATTAAAAAACCCATATAATTAGCAAATGCACTCACCTGAATAACCGCACTAAACCAGCATGTGTTGCCAACATTTTTTAATCCAACTGGCCAGGTGTCTTGCCGCTTTCTATCATAGGGGTTTGGAGAATCACTCCACACTTCTGGATGCGTCCTCTTCAAACTTGCTTTATTTTCTGCTATGCTGGCTTCTAGGACTCTTAGAAAGCAAAAAAAAAGGAAAATAATATTTTTTAAAAATAGCATGTTAAGATGCCACAATGAGAATCTTAATAGCTTTAATCATTATGGGCGCAATCCCACTCCATACAAGTCAATGAGAGTTTAGCCACTGACTTCAATGGGAGCTGGATTGTGCCCTTAGTATTTTCATTTTTACCTTAAACTTAAATACTTTGCCTACAGCAATGCATCCTAGAAAATTTAAATTACTTATGCAATTAAATACTTGTGCAAAATTAAATAAAAATCTAATTTCAAGATTAATTTAAATCAGTAAATTTAATTTTAATTTATTTAACTGCAAAATTCAATACTTGTACATAATTTATTATTTGTGTAAGTTGTACTGCAGCTGATTTTCCAAAGTAGATGGTGATAGATGCCCCTGACTTTGCGTGGAGCAAGTTTTGAGGTCATACAAAGAACCTGAGACCAAGCACAGTGGAACCCCATGTTTACCGATCCCCAGTCTAAAGTTGTTGACAGACAGGACAGTAGCCCGGGATAGCAGGCAGTAGTTCTGGAGCCAAGGGCATATCTAGGTGCCCACCAAATATTTGCCACCCACCTGACATGGAGCTGCTACTCACAGTGTTGTCATGGGGAAGGCCCATGACACTATGCGGACCAACCTGGTATCCCCCACTTCCCTGTGGCCAACCCCCTCTACTGGGGTGCGCAGAGGCTTTGTGCGCGTTCAGATCTCCGGAACCAAATTGTCCCGGAATCAGCAGCTAGAAAGGTCTGGGGAGTGACTGCATGTCAGTGGAGGGAGGTGGGGGCGCAGAGCACAGTGCCAGCCTAGCTGTGGGGATGCAGTGCTCGACTCAGGGAGCAGCAGTTCGTGGGGGGCTCCATGGAGCGACCTCACACTCCAGTCAGCTCCAGCCCCATCTGTCTTCACACTAAGGCTCTGCACAAAGGATTAATTGCTTTATGTTGCTTCAGTACGGTTTATGATTTACAAGCTTGTCCTCCCCCTCAGATTAAATAATTGCCTTGCGGAGGTGCTTGCAGACTCCTGTCTTAATTTTCCTTGTAGCAAGGCATATAAATTCATATTAAAGTAGAAGTCCATAAACACTACTTGTATACATAGTTGGTCTCAAACATAGTTGTTTCAGTGATGGTGAAGAAAACTGTATTTTAGAAATTAAGGTATCAGCAGTAGCCACACATTCTGAAAGGCTATTTGAATGTACACAAACTCTGATGATAGACGTAACTTCTCTAGAAACTACTAGATAAAAAGCAAACTAACAGAACAGAAAGGATCAGACTGCCTTTCAGTTTTGGCTATTTCCATACCAGCAAAGGTTCCATTCTATGCTATGCAAATTAACTTTATTATCCAATATATGTTTTCCATTTTCTTATATTTTAAATACACGTATAGAGGTCAATTGCTGTTATGAACCTTTTAGTTTCTTATTGCTATAAAGCGAGTCTGCTTAAGATGAATTTCTCCAGTCATGTAAATAAAGTTCAACTTATCAGAAATTCTACTTAAGCAGATCCTAAGGAAATGGACCTGGAGATGGAGAAAGCTGACACAGATCAGATGAAAGAGATATAAAAACAGGTGTCATCAGTATACTGATGGCACCACACCCCAAATCTATGTACAATAGATATTTAAGGCTAGTCGTCTTAAATATACATTGAACAGTAGAAGAGATGGAATGAAATGCTCACATTCAGAGCTAAACATTTGTTTTCCTGCCCCAAGTTTACAAAATGTAAGATATAATCCAGACTAGCATGATCAGCCCTCAAACAATGTACTTCTGTTATTTCCAAGTACTTTCACCCTTAATTACAGACAATACTGAGGGTAAATTATCAACAAATGCTTTCTACACTAAAACATTAGCCTTCCGATTTCTTCAACTACAAGGAAATGGCTGTAACTGCCAACCTAAACCATGTAAAAGAATTCTCTCCCTCCTTTCCTCCGCCCCCACCCTTTATCACTCTTCTCCAGTGAAAGGTGTATAGGCTCTGGCACTCAGCAGCCTACAACAGGATTCTCCCCACTCTCACCCAATATACTTTTTATTAAAGATTGAAGATTGGAAGTGAACCATAAAGCTGTGGTATGATTGATGAAAAGCAAACTGACTCTTAATCAGATGCTTAACACTTAGACTGCTTTTAGATGTGCACAGCGCACACGTGACGTAAAATCATGTCATGTGTAAAAATCCCGCGGGCGGGTTTTAGACGCGACATTCGCACGTTAAAGTCAGTTACATGTTCTGTTAAAACCGCAAATTAAATACCTTGATGTCGAGGTATTTAATTGGCGATTTTAAAAGAGGCTGCAACCGGCTTTAACACACAAATGTCATGTCGTGGGGTGCTCGTGGGATTTTTACGTGCGGGGTGATTTTACACTGCATGTGCACCGCACACGTCTAAAAGCAGCCTTAATAGTTCTTTCAGGGCAGGAACTTCAACTTATCAGGAAGCTGGGGTAGGCTAGGCCTAGTTACCTCTTGCAAAATGCAGTACATTTAATATACTTAGGGCAGACGAAAGACAATAGTTTGACTTAAAAGGAAATTCTAGCCAACCATATCAGTTTATGCAGATTTCAGTGTTCTAGATCATTTTCCTATATAGGATGCGGGATAGCTGTAATGCAGTACTTATTCTCCAATACTGTCCTCGAAGAAATTAAATTAATCTTAGCAAAGAATTGGAGTCAATCAGTTTGGTTTAGGTAGCACTTGTCCTCTTCATGGCAGTTCTTTCGATTTTGAACTGGAAGAGCAAGTCCATGCCATACGGATTCATTTATGTCTTATTGATCTTTTAATTATGGCTTAGCATGAGAAATGGGAAGGGAACCTTTTAGCCAAAGTGGACATCCACAACCTTTGGGTGTATGTAGCAATAACTCCAACTGACTAACAACAGTGAGCTTCAGCAGGGATTGTGTCTAAGTAAAGATCAGAGGATTGAGTCCTATTTGGAAATCTTTTAGAGTTAGAAAATAATTTACCTTCTATTTGACTGTCCCTCTTTCTGAGAAATGCAGTGTTATGATTAACTACATGATCAAACTGCTGTAGTCCCAATTTTTAGAGTTAGCAGAACTTTAAAACTACGTTGAAACATGATCCAGAATTGCAGTAATGATACAGGAGATGTAGAAATAAATTACAGGAGTCATAGTATGCACTAACTGGAAGGAGAACAGCTGCAGGTTTTGAAAACAGATCATTTTACAAGGCTGAAAAAGTCTTGGGCCCATTCAGTTTTCAAAAGACAAGCATATTTAGGACTCGCCAACAACAAGGCATCTAGTATAACAGTCTAACACTTTCTGGTATTCTAGGTGTATTTTATAAAGATTGCAATGGCGGATCTCAGAATAGATACAGATCACAATCCCACACTCTCAGAGTCAACGAGAGTCTTTTGTTGGAAATAAATGGCTGAAGTATTGGGTGACATGTTTGAATTAATACTAATAATCTTTATCCTTATATAGCACCCCCCTGCCATGGCACTGAGAGCGCTTTACATGTAGCACAACTTTTAATCCTCACAACAACCCTGTGAAGCAGCTTAGGCTGTGAGGATATTGTGACTGGCCCAAGGTCATTCAGTGAGTTTCTGACTGAGACAAGATTTGAACCGGGGTCCCCCTCTACCTTCCGGTCGATTTACTGTGTACTTAGCCATTAAATTTGCTCTCAATGAACAATGAGATCTTTGCTACTTTGGAAAGTTGGTGATAATATTATACAGCCATAGACAGTGGCTGTATGTTAAGCTATGACCCCATGTTCATGCTAATCATTGGAGCTCAGACATGGTTTCTTTAACAATGTGTTGGTTTTCTCTGAACTTTTGTGTGTGTGTTGGAAATAGTTACAAAATTGGGAATAAGTGCACAAACTTTTGTGCAAATTTTCTTGTTGGGCTGGTTCTTATATTTGGAGTTATGTTGTTTTGAAGTTTCTGCGTTCATGTAAAATCCTGCGGTATCAACGTTTTCCCAGATTATGATATCTTCGGCTGCGTTCACTTTGCAGGCTTCATAATTGACCTATACATAGCCTGAGTACTCGGGATAGTGCTTTTCGATGTTTTGCAGGGTCTCCTGCTGTTGAACAGTTCTTATTAAGATTTTTAAAATCTGAATACGCACACATGCTCATTGGCTGCACTGACACACATCAGCAGTTCCATCCTGCTTGGGGATGCATGTATGGGATGTGTGCAGCCATGTTCTGTGCATCTAACCCCATCTATTATTAAAGAGCATGCGTTTGGTTCTTTTCACAGATGATGTTGTTGTAGTCCTCCTGCAGGTGCTGGAGGAGATCGCACAGTACCTGCAGCGGGTGGCTGCAGACTTCTGTGATGGGAGACGCAACTACCAAGCAGCCCATGAGTGACCCCTCTTTGTGCTTTCATATCACCCACCCTTTTCCCACTATGGGCTACAGGGGATGTGTGCTGAATGGGGTAGGCTTCTTGGAATCTCTCCTTTTCCCTCTTTCAGTGCAAGCGCTCATGAAGGAGAGGGTGGATGAGCAGCAGAAGATTATGGGGGTGCTCTGCTCTCCTTGACCTGGCAAGGGAAGGTGTTTGTGGGGATTGTCCTAGGTCTGTTGTTGTGTTCCCACCATCCTTGTGGTGCTGTTCTCTTATCAGTGCAGCCCTACTCAGATGATGTTTTTCCATTTATATTTAAAGTGGGTATCATTTCATATGCGAGACCTTTTTTTCGTTTGTTTGTTAGGTTCTGTGTTTTGAAGGTATGTTTTGGTTTGTTTAGTAGTTTCTCTGGCAAGTACCTTTTTTGTGGGTGGGGGCAGTTTTTTTTCTCTTTGGGTAGGTGTCTCATGGTTTAGCTTTGTTGTTTTGTGGGGGGATGATATTGGGGGTTTTTTAAGAGTGGATGTAACTTGGCTTACTGGTGTGTTCCTGTGTTTTTTTAATACGTTTGGATTTTGTCAATGTCCTATATGTTGTACATGTTGTTGTAATGCTGGTTCTGCAAATTGTATGATTTTTTTTATGGGTTTGGCTGTTTTTTCCTTTCTCCTTTTTGTAGTTGTTTGGGTTAGAGTGGATGTTTGACATGAGTATGTGCGTATTGGTTGCAGTACATGTTAGTATTTGGGATTGTTGTAGTTGAGTTCTTAACTGGTTATTTCCTTGTTTTGTGGCATTAGGTTTTGGTTAGCATACGTTACTTGATGTTTTATGTCAATGTTGTAGCATAATGGTTTTTGAAGCCAAAAGGTTTTTTATTTTGTTAATTTAACTTAAATTTACAGTAAATGCCAAGAGATTTCATCATATAAAAAGATGAAGTGCTGCAATGTAACAAGGTCAAGGTCATAGAACTAAAATTTTTCATGTACTTCAGAAGTCTGATTATTGGTGACAGTTTAATCAAGGATGAAGTTAAAAACCAATCCGCCTTAGCCAAAAGCACTGCATAGAGACGGATGAAGTTATGGACTGATAAAAATTGACATTAAAGCGACATTAAATTTGCCAGCAGTACTTCTTGAAATGAAAGCAGTTGCCTTATACAGAATAAACAGGACAATTATTTTTTATTTATTTAAAATTCATATCCCACCCCTCCTGCCCACAGGGTAGCTCGGGGCAGCGAACAACATTAATTAAAATAATATAAAAAATTTAAAACAATTTAAAATACAGTATGTGAGGAAAAGCCCCCATCACCATCACCATCCCTCCCCCTCGCCAAAAGCCTGACAGAACAGCCAGGTCTTACATACACGCCGAAACAGCAGGAGAGTGGGAGCCAGCCGAGCCTCCTCTGGGAGCGAATTCCACAGCACAGGGGAGACCACCAAAAAAGATCTAACATCAGTGGCCACCCGCCTCGCCCGGGTAACCTCCAAAAAGGCTCCCACGGACGATCTCAATGGTCGCACAGGCACGTGGGGAGTGAGGCGGTCCCGCAGATAAGCAGGGCCCAGGCCGTGAAGGGCTTTAAAGGTTAAAACTAGCACCTTGAACCTCGCCTGGTGCTTTATAGGCAGCCAGTGCAGAGCCCGGAGCACTGGTGTCATGTGCTCCCTGCGACCCGCCCCCGTCAGGAGACGGGCCGCGGCATTCTGCACCAGCTGCAGCCTCCGGACGAGCTTCTTGGGCAGCCCCACGTAGAACGCGTTGCAGTAATCCAGCCTCGAGGTGATGAAGGCCTGGATGACAGTGGCGAGGTCGGAGTCTGAGAGATATGGCCGAAGCCGCCGGACAAGATGTAACTGCCGAAACGCACTCCCCGCCACGGCCACAACCTGAGATTCCAAGCTGAGCCACGAATCGAGGAGCACACCCAGACTCTGCACTTGAGAGACCATGGGGGGGGGGGGAGAACCCCCCCAACAAGCAGAGATTCAACCACCCCCAGGCCCCCCAAACCCTTGCCCACCAACATCACCTCCGTCTTATCAGGATTCAATTGCAGATGGCTCAACCTCATCCAAGCCCCCACAGCTGACAGGCACTGGGAAAATAAGGAGACTGCATGGCCTGGGTCGATGGAAAAGGAGAGATAGAGCTGAGTGTCATCAGCATACTGATGACACTGCATGCCCTGAAACCCCCTCACGATCTCCCCTAATGGCTGCATATAGATGTTAAACAAGAAGGGGGACAGAATGGCACCCTGTGGGACTCCACACATGAGGTCCTGGGGGCAAGACGTACACTCGCCCAAGACCACCCGGTTAGTTCTCCCGGCCAGGAACGAATGAATCCAGTCCAAGACCGTCCCGCCAATTCCTGCACGGTCCCACAGGCGAGTCACCAACACCTTGTGATCGACTGTGTCGAATGCAGCCGAAAGGTCTAGCAGGACCAGTAAAGTCTGACGACCCTGGTCCAACGCCAAACAAAGATCGTCAACCAAGGCCACCAATGCCGTCTCCGTACCGTACCCAGGCCAAAACCCAGACTGGGAGGGATCAAGGAAACCGGTGCAGTCCAGATGTTCCTGGAGCTGCCGTGCCACAGCCCGTTCAATAACCTTGCCTAAAAAGGAAAGGTTACAGACCGGCCGATTATGGAGATCTGCTAATGCCCAAGCCTGCTTGTCTTCCAAAAGAGATGCAAGACCTTTTTGTTTGGGATAGGGTTGGGTTGAGGTGTTAGGGAAAAGCTGGGGGGAGGCGCGCTAAGAGATATTTGAGCTGTTTTTATATTTTGTAAGCTGCCCAGAGCCTATTTGGGAAGGGCGGGATAAAATTGGAACAAACAAATATTACAAACCACAAGTACAGTAGGTTTTGGGGTGGGGTGGTTAGTTTTTTTTAAATAAGGCAGGTGGAGTGGCATGGTTTCAAGACAAATGAAGTTAAAAGAATGGTAAGTTGTGAAATCGGGGTAAAGGATTGGCTCAAGATAAAGAAAATAATCATCTCAATGACAACCAGTCTGACACAGACTGACTAGATGGCAGGTCATAACAGGTCAGGGCAGTGGTTCCAGAAATCTTTGCCTGTGCGACAACCATTTTGAGACTTAAAAATAATCCCATGACCATAGACAGCAACAAGAACATGTTAAGTATATATTAAATCAATTAGGATCATAATTTCATCCACAGATGTTGACCCCCATAATTTGGGAGCCTCTGAGGTAGGAACATTATTAAACTAGGTGTAATGGACAATAAAGATATGTACACAAATAAAAACTGCACTGACCCTGGACCGATTCTCTGCATGCCCCAGGGCAGACAATCGCAGCTGCCACATTTCAGGGCCAATGCAAAGAGAAGAGCATATGGTCCGCCCACCATGGGGAAACCGAAAGTGGCAGCTTCAGCCCCAGGGGCACTGCCCCTACCGGCCTCTCTGTGCCCCCAAAGTAGCTTTTAAATAATTAAATTTTAAAATCTTTGTACCTGTGAGTTTCTGACTGAGATGAGATTTGAACCGGGGTCCCCAGCGAGCGGCGCGGCTGTATTAAGCTGAAGCGCCGAACTTCCGGGTTCTCTTGTGTGCTATGCGTGGCTGAGCTGGATCTTTGCTCGCACATGTGCAAAGGGTGCACAGAGCGCCGCTCTGTCCTGCTGATCGCTCTTGCGAGGGGGAGGAGGGACTCAGGGAGGGGGACAGTACATCATGGAGCCCTGTAAGCGGCAAAATTGATCAGAACGCGCATTGGGCGGCTCAGGGTCCCATCCAGCGCGTGTTCTGCAATGCGTGCCAGCCAGTGGGGGCACTCTTCCATGGAAGAAGATAGCAGCAGCGGCGGTATGTGTATGGGCTGTAGCCCTGTACACCCTGGGGGGGCGGAGAGGGGTGACTCGGGGGAGCATGGCCATATGTTTGTGTGTATCTGACAGTCTCATTGGCCGGTGGAACAGCAGAGGGGAGGAGGGAAGTGTGTGCTTGGTGACTGTTGATTTTTTAATTTCTGCAGAATGAGTCTCTGAGCGCGAGCTTTTCCTCTCACGTGGTGGGAGAGGGTGGGGATGCCTGCTGCAAAGACTCAGAGAGCATATATAAACAGTCCAGACCAGGCACAATTTTATCTCTCTCTTTCTGAGTGACTTAGTTGGTTCTTCTTGAGAGGAGATTGGTTGGCCATCCAGCTGAATCTTTCCTAATCCATTCCAGGATCAATTGTTTCACTGTTAAATTAGATAAGTATTTTATTATTTTTAATAATAATTATCTCAAGAAAGCAAATTAGGTAGGTAGTGTAGTTTTTTAGTGCGCCACCCACTTGGTGGCAGTGCCAAGTGGGTCCATCATCACTGAAGCCCATCATCTTGTCCTCGCTCAAGTGGGAAGAAGATGCTGCCGAGCTCAGCCTGCCCTGTCTGGGCTTAGTCCTGCTGGTGGTGAGTATGTTGGGGACCCAGGGGCTGGGGGACTTGTCTTGGGAGGAGATCTGATGGAGGAAGGGGTCAGGGAGCCTGTTTTGCTGGCAGTGGAGCCAGTGCCAAGGGGGCCAAACTTTAAAAAAAAAGGGATTGTGTTTAGGCAGGCATTTAGTAACTTGGAGCTGAAGAGATGTTGGTCTGCTGGAGGGCGGGGGCCTGCTGTGTCACTGTGCCTTAATACAGTACTTCACAAAGCACCCCTCCCCAATAAAATCCCAGACACAAGACATCCAGCACTTCATTGAACCTAGTAGCAGCAAGCACTGCCCTTCTCCAAAAGCTCAGACTTGGGAAACTAAGAGAGGCAAGAGCCTCAGTCTGTTTACCCCAAATCCTGGTCCCCCTGTGATTTTTGATCTCAGGTGTCTTCAAAAAGCTGGAAATGTGATGCTTGTGATCAGACAAAGTTGGGGTTTTGAGATCCTGAGATATAACTGTTAGTCCTGTGATCTCACATGTGTTCAAAAAGCTGGAAATGTGATAAAATTGTGGTTTTGAAATCCTCAGATGTAACTGTTAGTCTGGTGATTTTAAGTGTTTTTGAAATGCTGGAAATGTGATGTTTGTGATAAAATAGAGGTTTTGAAATCCTGAGATGTAACTGTTAGTCTGGTGATTTTAGGTGTTTTTGAAATGCTGGAAATGTGACGTTTGTGATAAAATTGAGGTTTTGAAATCCTGAGATTTAACTGTTAGTCTGGTGATTCATGGGTCTTAAAATTCCCCCCCAACACACACACACACACACACACACACACGCACGCACGCACGCAGCAGAGGGCAAGAATACTGCTTCAGAAGGGACTTCTTAACATCCTGCCACAGCCTAGGGTGGTC
>QEPC01008436.1:5112755-5162358 GCA_003113815.1 Sphenodon punctatus | reverse complement strand
CCCCCCCCCCCGGCCCAGGCACTATCCCGCCCCTGGCCATGTGGGACTGGTGCAATAGCACCCGCCACTCAGAGCCCTCTCAGCTTTCAATTGGATAGTAACCCACATTACTTTGGGGTGAAACTCTCTCAAAATTGTGTGTGAAAGATGCTGACCTTTAATTGTTTGATTTACTTTTAAGAAAGGCTCAGAATATGCGAGTACTGTTGTAAGGCCTGAGCCAGTAAACTGGAGACAGAGAGCAGACACCATTTTTTGATTGGGAGAACAGGTGTGCTCACATGTAACTGCTTAATAGAGCCTAGGTTCAAAAACTGGGAAGGTTGGAAGGAGTAAAAGAGAAAGGTGTACGTATTTGTGTCTGTGGTTTGGGGGGCTCAACTAAACAAGTCCTGTTGTCAGGCCTGAGCTAGGTTTCTTGTCATTAGTGAGGTAATCGTTTAGGAATGGCATTCAGTTTAAGTGTGCTTTTGCCACTCTTGTTTCTTAAAAGGGTTATAAGCATGCATTTTGTTATCTGCTTACAGCTTTGATTTTGGTATGTCTGTGGTTGTGATTTATATTATTTATTGTGTAATAAATTATTATAATAATAATAATGGGGGTTACTTGAGTTTCCAAGTCAATTCCCTCACTCTCCTTGATTTAATGTGCTGGAGGAATGAACCCATCAACATGGCTGTGTGACCCAATCAAAGTGATCAGTAATTCATTACCAAACATTTGATCTCTCTCTGCAGCCTAAGGTCAGAATAGCATCATGACCACCAGTAAGGAAGAGCGTGTAACACAGCGAGTGAAGGAAATGCAGAAGGGTTGTGATAACTGTAGTCAAAAAGGGAGAACAATGTAGCAGCTAGCAAGCACATACTTCTGTATGGGGAATCTGAATTGGTCTATCATTGACTTCAGCTCAAGGGCACATTTGAGTGGGATCAAGAGGGGCTCAGCTACTGTCCCCAGCAGCTGTCCACACCAACGTGAGGCGGCTGCTGCTGCTGCTGCTGCATGAGCTACTTGACAGGCAACCTGTGACTGACATCCCTCTCAGCACCCTTGCCAGGCGGGCTGCTAAAGGAAAAGCTCAGAGTCTGGTGGGGAGCCTGCAGAAATCAACACGGCAGTGGTCCCACCTGGTCCCACAGAAGTAGGGCTTCTTGCATTGTTTCCTCTCCTGCCCCTTAAACAATTTCTGTTTGCACCCTTCTATATCTGTTTCATGTACGCCAGCCCTCTTGTTTTTGTCCCACATCCATTTCCCTAAGGACAGAAATTAATTCTCACCAACTGCTGCTTTTTCCAGCTGTGAGATTTGCATAAATTACACCTATAGTTGCTCCAGGCGGACTTTGTCAGTATCCCATAACCTGGTTGACCACAAGACTTGATTTCTGTAACTGCTTTTATAGGCTTTGAGCAGTGCTTCTCTGTTGCTAGTTAACCTTAATGTATTTTACTTCTCCTTTCAAATGGTTTTAAATGGATTTTTTATGGATTGTAAGATTTTTTTAAAATGGCATTTTATGGTGTTTTTCTACTGATGTAAAGTGCCACAACTACCATTTGGCAGGGGAAGGGGCACTATATAAATAATGTATTATTATTATTAGGACAACACTACCCACTAAATACTACTTCCTCCCAGATTTTAAATTATATAGTTGAGTGGTATTTTACTTTTTTCACTTAGCACAGCTTTGATTCTGAAATAAGAAAAACACACAAAAAGCTGGTGCAGGAGAAATTACATCTCATATTTTTTTCAGTGCTGTGGCCTTTTTATTTTTGCAACCAAATGTCATTGACCGCCTAATTCTAAAAACTTGCTCCAGGATTAAGTTAGGGGAACATTTTGGAGGGTACAGCAACAGTAAATGGAACATCCCTTTTAATAAGTTAAACGTTTTCCAAAGGCTTTAAAGGTGTCCAGGCCATTCTGGATGTACTGACTAACTTTCACCACAAAGCTAAATTATTGTGGTTATACATTAACTTGTAGTGCCTTGTTAGCTGTACACTTTACAACCACTATAAAGATCATTCCTAACTTAGGTCCAATAAAAGCCAATTTCTTCCCGAATAAGGTTTCTTGTCCTGTTTTGGAGCACTGCTTCTCAATGACAATGATTACCACATGCATGTATAACTTTCAAATTTTAGCCACTTTACTTACCAAAAATAAAAAGGGGGGGGGGGGGTCACATTTTCTGTTTTTGCTGAAAATATTAATAATAAAAAAACAAAACCTCAAACTTCTGACAGAAACTAAGACTACAATCTTAAAAGCATATACTCCTAAGTAGTCCGCGCTGAAGGAAGTGGTTTTAATGGGACTACTTACAAGTAAATAGATTCAGGACTTACGGCCTAAATCTGGAGAGTCTCCAAACGGTGACTATTTTGCAAATTACTTACCCTCTAACAAGCCTATACTAAATGATCATGAAATGTAGATTCTGATAAATTACATATAAGAACCTAAGTAGTGCCATACTGAGTCAGACCAATGGTCCATCAAGCCCAGCATCCTGTCCTCCGACAGTGGCCAATCTCGGCGAATGGGCAATCCATTCCCTGTTGTTCGCTCCCAGCTCCCGCAGTAACCATCCCGTAAGCTACTTGGTTAATAGCCATTAATGGACCTATTCTCTAAGAACTTATCCAGTCCTTTTTAAAACTCAGCTATACTACTGGCCTTGACAACGTCCTCTGGCAACAAATTCCATTTGTTTTAAATCTGCCGGCATATCATTAAAATGTTTAAATATTGACATTTTCCTATAGAAGTTAAAAAACGTTATTGTAATAAGACAGTACAATAGAAGTGCTTAGTTTCCTATCATGTTTTGCTTTCAACTGTTCCCCCAAATGCCTATTAAACATTTTACCCTACAGAAATTGCTATCAGTCTGGTTTTTAAAAAAAATCTGATTATATATTGCCTAGCTCCATCTGTTTTTCAAGGCCTTAACGCAGTTATTGTACAGCTATGAGATGTACCACTAAATTTTATCCAAGCAGAGATATTTTTTCCAAACATATTATATAGTGCAGTAGGGCAATACTTCTGAAGTCAGTCATATCAGCAACACAACAGATTAAAGTTAAGCTATTTGCTGGTTAGAAAAGTCAATACAGGTCAATCTCAGATTCTTTTCAAATTTAATTTATGGTTTATATAAATAATTTGTTTACCTGCTAATGGCTTGTTCCTCATCTGTAATTCCGGTCTCCCTGAATGCCCTGTTTGATTCCTCCAAACTCAAGGCAATTGCCCTCTGAAGATCATCTTTATCATCTCCAGTGAGATCAATCACATCTGAAAAGTAAAACTCTCTCAAAATTAAAAATGCAACAGAAGGAAAGGTAAATCTTACTGTAAAGGACACAGAACCAGGATGGACTGCTACTCTGTCTTTCAATCCTATTAAATACTGACTAGTTTAAGCTTCATTTCTACCATTCATCTCTATATTGGCACTAACTGCTACCACCAGGCAAGAGCCTGACAATATTTTTGAAACCAACTTCCCCTTTGTAACTAATGCTCTTCAAAATGTAATGCTCCCTTTCCCAGTGGTCTCATTGTTTTTCATGAAGCTATCTACCTAATTTTGGACCAAATTCTACTAAAAAGGAAAAGGTTTTTTGTTATTTTTGTTTATACTGTAGCTTCTGAGTGGATTACTGTAGCTCTTATCAGAAAGATTTTATTTTCAAAGTACACAGTGGAGAAAAAACCCCACTCCCATAAAGACCTGCTTTCATAGAGAATACTCTGTGTGTTCTCAGATGTAACACTGGATGCAGAATGCCACCCAAAACCATTTTTAAAGTACAACTCTGCTACCACTTATGTATTTTCTTCAAGTCAATGAATTCGATCACATGTGTACGTATGGATACTGTGCAGGGTTTCAGTATTAACAGATTCAGTTTTGCTTGCCCACCCTTCTTTCTCCCATTTACATATTTTTAAAAGGTTTGATTTATATATATCAACAATATCTCTTAAGTGCAACTACTGTGGGAGGATATCCAGCAAGTCAGGAAAATTCAATTGCTAAAAAAACAAAAGAAAATTAGACACCAATGTTCAAAAGAATATTCTCAAATTTGGCACCATATAGATTTCCTTTTCTTAACCCAATAAAAGCAGCAAAATTAAAGAGCTCATTGCTTACTTCCCACTCAATCACCATGACCAAGGAAGTCACTTCATGAGCTGCTAGCTGACTTAACTTGCACAAGTTTCCCAAGCTACTGTACGTAACAGTAGGAACTCCTCTTCGCTCAAAAATGGAAATATAGTCTCATACTGCTAGATTAAGCATTCAATAGCAAACCACAGCCACCCTCTCTCTCAACCAACTAGGCTAAAGGCAATGAATGTCAGTAAGCTAGCTGTGTATGATTACTAAAGGGTAAAAGGACTAATAGTACAAGGATTTCAACAGCTGAAACACCCATTTTGCAAGTCAGCCAGGAAGTCTCAAGGAGATGGTACAGAAAGGGCCATGCTGTGCAAAAGTTATTTCTACAGATATCTGTAGAATGTAAAGCACACTGAATATCAGCACTTGCCCATTTCCACTTTCTTCCTGACTTCCTATGGCCCATTGCTGAGCAGTAGTTTCTGCACTAGATGGTCCACTTAGTGGCTTATTCTGGACCAAAATCTGTGGAAACAGATACATAACCACGTACTTGTAGAACGGAAAGGGGAGTTAGCCTGCTCAAAAGCTCACTCCCAGTGAACTACTTTTCCCCCCCTTTTTCTTATAGCCTACAGCTTTCCCCAGGATTGGCTGTGGCAACCCATTATCCATTATTTTCCCAGGCTTATTTGGATGCAAATCTTTTCTGTTCAATCAGGCTAGTACATGGAATGGGATATGCGATAAGAATCATTACCGTTGCAAAAGACTAGTGACAAGCAGATGTACAATTTCAAGGGCTGAAACAGATTTGTATAATCAAGTTCAAACATCTTCAAAATATTAGTCTTAGCGATGGAGATTTTTCTCCCCAACTTCAGCCTTCCCCTTTGCTCTTTTCTACCCTCATCAGTGTCATTTTGTTCAGTTTTAATTTGATCAAAATAGCAAGCCCTCAGTAGCAGCAACAATGTCTTCTTACCTGCAAGACAAGGTGTACAACTATGGCACCCCCAAAATAACAGCAAGAAAAACTAAAGAAATAACTCTTTATTGTATGAGAAATCAATTCAGGTATATTACAGAATATCACAAAAATAAATAACTGATGAGATTCTGACTTCTGAATCCAATACCATTACAGAGATGATACTCTCATCTCATAAGGAAAATAAGAACTGTGCAAACCACAGCCACCCTCTCTCTCAACCAACTAGGCTAAAGGCAATGAATGTCAGTAAGCTAGCTGTGTATGATTACTAAAGGGTAAAAGGACTAATAGTACAAGGATTTCAACAGCTGAAACACACATTTTGCAAGTCAGCCAGGAAGACTTCAGGAGGGGCAGGATATTAAGTCTTTAAATAAATAAATAAATAAATAAATAAAGTTTATATTATATTTTTATATTATTTTATCTGTTGTGAGCTGCCACAAGCTGCTGTGGCAGGAGGAGGCAGACAAGAAATATTGAAAAAATAAAAAAAATAAATCAAATAAGGTTCTCAGGCAGTTCACGCCAGGCAAAGGCCCCACACTGCTTTACTGGTCCTGGGCCTTTGGCCCTATTTATATGGAATGTGGCATGGAGGGGCGGTGTGTGCCGTTGTCCGTGTGCAGTGGGTGGGGGAGGGTGTAGACAGGTGCACATCCATCTACACCCACCTCCACCCATCTACACGCACGGAGCAACCGCCGTTTTTGGTTGCTCTGTGCTCCGTGCATGGGGACGGGTGGAGGCAAGTGTGCATGCGTGTGCGCAGGAGCGCGCGTACATACACACACACCCACACACCCCATGGGATTTATACAAGTCTCACCCATGCACAAATACAGATTTCTGGGTTTTCATGCGTGGATGCCGCCCGTGTAAAAAGGCCTCAGTTGACTGCACCCAAGTCTCAGCAGCTGAATCAAAGCTGCTCGGACTACAGACTATGCCAAGAACTATGGAGCTGGATAGGCTCAGGCTGGGATATGTTTCAGAGGGGCACACATGTCTTGTGGCTCTCGACCATATGAAGATTATGTTGTACAGCTTTAGGGATTTGGAACCTTTCCCCACCCCCCGCCACGTTACAATATACAGGTTATTATTATTATTATAAGCATTTATATAGCGCCAGCGGTGTACCTGGCGCTTTACAAAAAATAAGATAGACACGGTTCCTGCCCGAGAGCTTACAATCTAAAGACAGGGGGAGGGGAGACAGGGAAGGGGGAACAGAGGGAGAGACAAGGGAAGCGACATTCAGGAGTTGTTACATGAAATTATGTAACCTGTTCAGGCAAACCACACACACACACACACCCCACACACACACACTTGTATACTTATAAACACAATATCACATCAGCAAACTGCGTGACTTGACCAATAAGATTTCATCAGTGATAAACCAAAAAGCTCTCGGGCAGGGACCGTGTCATTCACACGTGCAGCAAGTATCTGGAATTTTTAAAAATCTTTTTTTACTAGTTCGCTGTTAACAATGCCAGTTGCATTCACATGCGTGCAATACCGTGTTTCCCACAGCAAAATAACGCATTCAGACCTTCTTGGAGTGTGCGCTTAGCTGCCTGTTCAGTGCGGTTCAATTACAGGACATTACAGCATGGCTGGGTAGCAGGCTGCATCCAGCTTCTCTCCCAATAAGTTCTTCTACCTCCCTTCCCTGGCTCTGGACCCCATTCCTCACCTGCCTCTGCCTCCTAGTAGTGCTCCAGCAGCAGCAGCAGCTGGGACACCCAATCCATTGGGAGATAACGATGTTTGTTTACAAACCACCCCTCCCCATGTGATCACGCACACGAGGAGTTGTTCATAAACATACAGCGTTATCTCCCTGTCCGATCGGATCGGTGTTCCCGCTGTGCTACTGCTGCATCATCCCGTAGGGACAGGAGTAAAACAGTGCACTTGAAAGCAAAGTTGCTTTCACATGCACAAAATATTTCGCACCAGATAATACCGAATACAATGTCGCTTTCAAACTGATTTATTTCAATTGGACAGCATAAAGGTAGGTTTAACTAGCTTTGAACTGCAGATTACTTAGGTGCAATATTGACAACAATATTTTGAATTAGGGACTTCAGACATGCAAGATACATTCGGATTTTTAAAATTTGGACACAAACGGAACCTCTGAATGCCACTCTATTCTTTGTAAAGCGCCAGGTACATTGCTGGTGCTATATAAATGCTCATAATAATAATAATAATAATAATAATAATAATAATAATAATAAAGTGGCAGGAATAGAAGAGAGGCCTGCAGCAGGGCAGACTATGCGTGTTATTTTGTGAACAATACACTGATAGCATAGACTTCTCCAGCCAGCGGTGGGAGCCATCACTCCAGCTGGGAGTCAGCCTGGGCACCAAACAACCATTCCAGAAGCTGGAGAAGGGGCTCTCTTCAGTTCCTGTACTGCATGGAGCACCCCACTATGACTGACGGGAGGCCTTGGTGGCTAATGATGGCCACCAGGCACTCATCGCCACCCCAGAACGCATTAGGTAAAGCAGTCATACAAACGTTACAGAACGACTTACACAATCAGGCAGCCGTTCCCTGTGCGGTTGGGGATTTTTCCAACTCATAGCCCGGGCTAAGTGCCAACACCACCCGGGGAACGGCCTGGGCTAACATCTGGCGGCGTTTTCTGATGTGATGGTAGCCCGTGTTTCCACACGGGTCAGAGCGTGGACATGCAGGCTATCATCACGTCTGAAAATACACACTTATGAACTTTAAAGAAACAAAGAAACCTGAAGATGATTTAGGTTTGTTTATGTTGTGTTCTCAGCCATTCTACTGAATTATAGCTGCATATTCACTTTGTTTCTTCTACTACCCCACCTGTTACCGGGGCGGGGAAGCACTCTTGAGAAATAATCCAGTATCACTGCATAAGAAAAACAGGAAGCTTCCAAAGTGATTGTAGTAATCAGACTTCATATTATCAGGGAGTGGTTCATGAGGGAGTGGTTCCACAAGTAAAACAAGTTGATCAAGGGGAAGAAATGGAGAGCAATGTACGGACAGATATGGTTAATATAGGAGTATAGAGGATCCACAGATAGCACCTGAGCAGGATACGGTAATAATAGATGATTTAAGAAGGGAATATAGTGAACTTTCAGGTGATGGCTGTGTCCATTTTTTTCAGCAATGTTCATAGGAAGAAAGGAAAGTTATTTTTGAGAGGCTAGGTTCCCTATATAAAACTCAGATAATTCCAGAGAAGGAATCAACTGGGCTACCTATTGAAGTGGCGATCGATTTAAGACAGGAGGATAGGGAAGGGAGGGAAGTTTTTGTTTCAATAGATGGGGATGTTGACTTTGATATGGACTATGTAGCAAATCCAGGTGAGAATAGCCCAGTGGCTACAAGCGAAAACTAGGATGGATTTCAAGAGTTAGATGAAGGGGAAATAGGGAATTCTAGGCAGGTAAACATGACAATCTTGCCACAACAGGCTGAGACACAAGTTTTGGGTAATGGGGAACATTGTAGATTAATTGAGCAAGGAATTGCTATCCCATTGCTAATAGATATCCCTAGCCCAAAGAAAGGAAATTTGACTCACCAGAAAAACTTATATAATAGTTGCAGATTACCCTTAGGAAGTTTTGTCTATATGTAGTAGTTCAGACGAAGTAGGATCTGAGGAGGGAAGTACAAAGGAGAATACCCTATAGGACTTTGGAACCTTAAGTGGCTCCTTGATTAAGTCAAAAACGAATTGACTTAAGATCTTATCTTGGAATGTGGTGGACTGGAGATCTAAAGCCAGTGATAGGGACTTCCTAGGATATATTGGGGAATACCATATTGTACTGTTACAAGAAACTTGGAATAAGGGAGAAATTATTATACCAAGTTTTACTTGTTGCTGGGTAGATGCCACTCCCACGATTTCTAGAGGGAGGGCAAAAGGAGGAATTGTTTGCCTAGTTTCCAACCGACTCCAGGCCAAATATAGTCCTTTACCCTTAGCTCAAACATATTTGGGGAGGAGGGATTTTACAATTTGCTGGATTGGAAATAGTTATAATTAATATCTATATTCCTCCATCTACAACTAAGACATATTATTTATTTTATTTTATTTTATTTTATTGCATTTCTTAGCCACCCCCTCATGCCCATGGCATCCCGGGGTGGCTTACAACAAAAATAAGAACAATTTAAAACAAGATTACAAAATTTGAGTCTAAAGTCACCTAACACCACACACACACACACACCCGCGCATACTTTTATCCCACCCTCCCTTCCCCACTTCCGAAGGTCTGAGAGAACAGCTACGTCTTACAGGCTCGGCAGAAGGCCAATAGACTTGGGCCTCCTCCGGGAGGGAGTTCCACAATCGTGGCCTCGCCACCGAGAATGCCCTTTCCATTGTGGCCCCCCGCTTTACACGGGGGACCTCCAGGAAGGCGCCCCCAGCAGACCGAAGGGGCTGCTCCGGGGCACGGAAAGCGAGGTGGTCCCTGAGGTATGAAGGGCCAAGACTGTGTAGGGCTTTATAGGCCAAAACCAGCACCTTGAATCTGGCTCGGTACGCTATAGGCAGCCAGTGCAGCGCGCGGAGCACGGGCGTGATGTGCTCCTGTCAGCTCGTCCGTCAGGAGACGAGCCGCCGCGTTCTCCACCAGCTGCGGCCTCTGACCCAGCGTCAAGGAAAGCCCCACGTAAAGTGCGTTGCAGTAGTCCAGCCTCGAGGTGATGAAGGCATGGATGAGGGTGGCCAGGTCGGGTCTGGAAATATACGGATGCAGCCTCCGCACCAGATACAGCCGACGGAAGGCGGCCTTCGCCACCATCTCCACCTGCTGATCATATAATGACAACTGCTGGAGCCAGTTGGGAAAGTTAATAGAAGTACTGGAAGAGCAATATCCAGAGGCGAAGCTACTCCTGACAGGGGATTTTAATGCACATATGGGAGCCTCAGATGTAGATTTGCAGTAGTACGGGGGATTTTGGGTAGAGGACGAGACCCCGCAGTTATTAGAGAGGAAAGCTATAGACTATGGTATAAATAAAAACGGGATTTATTTTGCCAAGTTAATTTATCTGATGGACTTGTATACACCGAATGGGAGAGTATCGGAGGATTATCCAGGATAATTGACTTTTATCTCACCAAGAGGGTGTAGTACCATCGATTATGTGGCAGTTTCAGCTAATCTCCTTAACGAGGTTAGAGAATTTCAGGTGGACTCCCGGTGGGAGAGTGACCATCTGCCTCTCTCTCTATCGCTTCAACTTTCCAGTGCTGACCGACAGTCTCTGGGAGGATTACGGTGTGATTTGGGAAACCCAGGAATTGTCAGGAGACATTGGGATAGGAATTTGGAGGGGCAAGTGGAGAATTTATTGAAGTCAGATGACGGTGTACAGACAAAAAGGGATTTTGGGAAAAGTCAACCGATAGAGAGTTTGATATGGATGTAGGAGGCATTGATCCAATGGTTGAAGCCTCACATTACAAAAATAGGACGTGAATGTTATCAGACAGGTAAAGAAAGGAAGGAAAGATGGTTTGACTTAGCCTGCCATAGGGAGAGAAAAGTGTTAAGAGGATTATACCGTAAATTTAGACAATCCTATGCTCCAAGGGATTTGGAAAAATTAACAATTCAGAGAGCTAATTATAAGAGATTAATACTGGAGAAAAAGAAAACCTATTGGCGAAATTTGTGGTTACACGTGACAAGAGCAGTTGGGAAAGGTAACCGATCTAGTTTCTGGGAACTGATAAAGGGTTTGGGTAAACCAAGCTCAGAGATCAGGAGAGACAGAGTTAGTAAGGAAGCATGGAAAAGATATTTCACAGATCTTTTCCATGGGGGACAACAAAGAGTGGGGAGACAGGAGCCTATGCCAATACTTCCAAGCTGGCCTCCAGTCAGCGAGGAAGAAGTAGACACATTAATTGAAACATCGAAGAATGGAAAGGCGCCAGGAATGGATTTCCTACCTGCAGAGGTAATTAAAGTAAATAGAGCATGGTGGGTTCCGGTACTGCAAGCTTTTTTTTTACTGGCCTAGATGAGTGAGGCAAATTCCCATCCGACTGGGGACAGGCGATAGCTGTCCCAATTTCTAAAAGGGAGATTTGAGTGATCCAAAGAATACGTTTATTGAATATAGTAAGTAAAATGTATGCAAGGCATCTGTTAATAAAATCCTGTACAATGAACAAAATAGATTTAGATCAGGACAGTCTACTTTGGATCACTGCTACATCGTCGCATATTTGATCAGAAACAGGATAACGGATGGGAAGGAGCTATATATAGCATTTATCGACCTGAGGGCAGCATTTGACTTAGTTTCACGAAAGCTACTTTGGCAAAAACTGAAAGCCACCAATATAGATAGGAGGTTATTGTATTTACTTCGTCAGCTCTATACAGACACAGTAATTAATGTTAGGATGAGCTCTGCAGAAGACCTATCAGAAAAGATAGTAATAGAGAGAGGAGTTAAGACAAGGCTGTGATCTTGCTCCCGCTTTAGTTAGCTTTTTTATAAATGATTTAAAAGAGGCTCTCTCTCTCCCTGGAAATCATGCTGTGAAGATGGGAGGAGTACATATATTGTATCTCTTATATGTTGATGATGCAGTACTGACATCACAAACGCAAGTTGGGCTGCGGAGATTATTGAAGTCATTTGCTCAATATTGCCAAACAAATGCTTTACAGGTTAATTATGATAAGACGAAGGTTATGGTTTTTACAACGAAAAAGATAACGCATAGATGGCATATGGATAATAAGGAGATTCAACAAGTAAAGATGTTCAAATATTTGGAATTGATTTTCCAGTCCAATGGTGGATGGACAATTCAAAGAAACACCATAGTAAGGCATGTCTGCTAGCAAGATCAATTAGCAATTTTTTTAGTGAGAGGGGGACATCTGTTTATACCTGCAGTTAAGGTTTTTCGAATGAAATGCTTATCGCAATTAATGTATGGAGCCCAGTTTGGGGCTTTAGGGGCTTCTAAAAGCTTAGAGAAGGTTCAAACCTCCTTTCTAAGATCCATACTAGCAGTAACTAAGTGTGTGCCTAATAGTATGGTAAGATTCTAATGTGGGCTGGTCCCAAGATGTTAAAACAGGGATACAGGCAGCCAATTTTTGTTTATTTAAGAGTGCGGCACCTCTTACTCAAGAGGCCAGTGCTGAAAGGAGTATGGGGTTCTGGTATGTTCAAGTTCAACAGAAATTATTGTCAACAGGGTTATCTGAAGATGTGTTATATACAAGTGGACACACGGGAGCTAGAACCATAATAGAAAGACGTTTCACAGATATTGCACAACAAGAGGAAGTGTCTAATCTCAGATCCTATAAGCATGGGGATGTATATATGAATATAGCACCACAAAAGGGGAAGGTTATTCCTTACCTGGACTTTGATATAAATCACCAGTATAAAAGGACGTATACGGCTGCAAGGTTAAATGTCTTCCCATCAGCATATACTGATGGGAAATATAAGGGAATCCCTTTTGCAGAGCGGCTCTGTTGCTGCCATACAGGTCTGGTGGATACAGTTCAGCATATTTTGTTGGACTGTTGTTGTCATAAAGAGATAAGTCAGAAATTGATCACTCCAATTTTGAGAGCACATATGGGATGCTGTGGGGAAGCCCAAGCTAATATTTTGCTAAAAGGAACAGACCTGCAAGTAACAAAACAGGTCACAAGATTTTTTACAAAGTGCAATAAAACAAAGGAGGATTCTGAAGGGAGGGGACTCATTATAACAAGAAAGAATACAAAAGTACCTGCACAGCAATTTTTATGAAGGAATTATTGTTATTATTTTATTATCACCATCATCATCATCTAAGGATTGATTACCATTAGATACAATGGCGTGAGCTAGGCAAATGGTAATATATTATAATTATTGTTAAGTTGTTTGAAGTCTGTGATGGGGATTTAGACTTGGGGTTTGTTAGATTATATGTAATAAGGAAAGTTTGGTATTGTTATCTTTTTAGGTAGCCCATTTGATATTATGGATGCATTGATATTATAGATGTATTTTATGGATGTAATTGTAATTGCAGTATTTTTACTGGTGTTGATATTGTTGTATTTTGCAATGGCACTGCCACGCAATAAAATTATTTGATTTGATTTGCACTCTACTTAATTTTGAAAGGAGGTAAAGGTTCTATCAGCACACACCCCCTTTTACTAAAGTTGACAGCATGACAAATTCTTGTACCAAGAGTAAGAAGGAGATTCACTAAAGAATATTAAGTGTGTCAAGACAAGGGAGGAGTGTGGTACATTTTACTCATGATTTCTTAGATTTCAAATGAGCGTGGATGCCTAAGCAAAATGCAGCAATGTTATTATCACTCTAAACTACCCCAGACAGTAGCTCTCATTGTTAAAAGTGGAAACACTGTCAATATATTTGAAGGTCAAACTCAGCTCACCGCTTGAAAAGTTTGTGTTTTTCTTTTCCGGACTTCTGGGCTAACTTTTTAAATTATTTCTAAGAAGTAACCAATGTTAAGAATGACATCAAATTTACTATTCATTGTGTGAAGAGCTACAGTTAGCCTCAACAGCAGAGGCTGACTTTAGTACTGTACCATTTTTCATTCTATTTTTTTATTTTATTTTTAAATGTGAACGTTTTAAAAAAAGCAACATACAATTATGCAGTATAATCTTTACTATATTCTGACTTAATCCAAAGCCCACTAAAATCATCAGATGAGTCCCACTGGGCTAACTTCAAAAAGTTTTTGAATTCAGCTCTATAATTATCCTGTATATATAATACTTTGTCATGTTCTCATGTGATCTTTTGACAAACTAACTAAACCAAAACAAACCGGTTTCTTAATTAGTACCTGCCACATCGCCCACACATGCATATCACACTAAATATATATCACTCAATATTTAGCTACAGTATCCCAATAAAATTTACAGTAGAATTGTGATTCTTAAGTGGATGCATGTATCTGGATACAAACATCTTGAAAATGAATAGCTGTACAGTATTTTAACACTGTGAACATAACAGTAAAAATTTAGATCATTTTTCAGATTTATATATTTTTTTTGCCTTGCGTAATGAAACTCTCTTCAGTCTTACAATGTATAAGCTTGGGGGTCCTTTGAATTCAGAGTTTATTGTAGTCAATAATGACACTATTATGTGAACATGTTGGACTACTGAAAACACTGAGTTTTGAACTACTCCAAATAGAAATACTTTAGGCCATTGTTATATCTTGGCTCACTTGGTTGAGAAATACAGAAGGATATGAAATTATTCACTGCTTTTATTGATTTCTCCTCAGCATTTGATCTTATAAATAGGGAACAACTTTGGGAAAAAATAGAGATATTGCATATTGATGAGAGGCTTTTTTGCTAATTAGATTGTTGTATATGAATATTATTATTATTAGCAAACATTTATATAACGCCAGCAATGTACCTGGCACTTTACAAAGTAATTGAATAGACATGGTCCCTGCCCTAGGGCTTACAATCTGAGAGACGGGGGTGGAGGGGGAGACGAAGGAAGGGGAACAGAGGGAGAGACAAGAAGTGCAACATTCACGAGGATGCGAGGTCCCAGGTGCACGCGCTTGGCTTGGTTACATCGAGAATGATGGCTGGTTGGTCCATGTGATGAGGATATGAGTACACAGACCTTAGGTAACAGATTATACTGGATGGAGGGTATCCGCAGGAGTTAGGTGAGGGGAGCAAGGAGCTGGGCAGGGCAGAGCGAAGAGGTGGGTCTTGAGGAGGGATTTGAAGGTACAAAGGAAGGGGGGGAGGCGGGAGGGAGGGAGTTCTAGGCGTGGGTGGGCGAGAGAGAGGGGACAGAGGAGGAGCGGAGTTCACAGACTGGAATATGGTGGGAAATTAGCGCAGAAGGGTAGGGGGGAACAAGAATACTGGGTTGCAAGTTAGATATAACAGTAAAGGGGCTCTGACAGATATGATTCCAACTACTAGAGGGGTCCGCCACAGCTGTCTTCTTACCCCATTATTATTTAATATATACATGAATGACCTGATATTGAAACACAGGGATATGGGGAGATATATGGCCCTGAAGGTGGAGGAGAGAGTGTTAATACTGATGTATGCCAACGACACAGTGCTTCTATTCACATCAGATTTAGGGCTAAGGAGATTACTAAATTACTTTGGTTTAGAATGTGTAATACAGGACCTAAAAATCAATTACACAAAAAAACAAAAGTCTTGGTTTTTGAGAAAAGATTTAAGGCTGAGAGATGGGTTAGAGACAGTACTAAAATTGAACAAGTTAAGGTTTTTAATTATTTAGGACTTACCTTTTTATATAATAGCTTGTGGTTCCCACATTTGAGTGCTTTAAAAGAGAGTTTAACAGCTACGGTAGGAGTTATATATAAGTTCTTCAAAATGAGAGGGGACAGATATCAAAATATTTGATGCTAAGATCATTGCTAAGTTGAGATATGGTGCCCTACTTAGGGGACATCTCCCAATAGCCAAAAAAATGCTGAAACCCATCTTAACTAAATTTTTGATGAGATTGTTTTAGGTTCCATCAGCAACTCCATCAGTCATATTAAGACTAAAAGTTGGGGTTAGATCAGTAGAATCACATATAATGGAGACCTTAATGGTAACAACTGTGAAAATCGGGTATCTCCTGGCAGAGGACCTTTCCAATCGCTGTTTGAAAGAAAAGCAGGAAATGGTAAATGCTAAAGGCTTATGGTGGCAGGGAACTAAAAGTACTTTTGAGAACCTGGGCGTACCTTTTTCTTTCCTACAAACTTTCCCTTTTAAAATCGCGAAACACATGCTTAAGACCAGAATTAAGGATGTAGATAGGCAAAAAACTAGAATTCTGGGCCTGGTAAAGTCCAAAGGAGGGCTGTGATTACATCAAAAGAGATATCCCTATACAACAAGAGAGAGCCTTCTTAGCCCTCTGTCTTCAGATAATGCCAACAGCTGTACTTGAGGGGAGATATAGAGGAATCCCTTACCAAGAAAGACGAATTTGCAAAACCTGGCTGTTCGCCTAGGCCTTTGCGGAGGGTTTTTTTTTTCCCCTTCACCCTTATTTATTGAATTAATTAACTTATATGTTCCTTTGCCCTGTTTTAATTGTCGCAGTTTTAAGAATGTTTTAAAATGTTTTATATTTGTTTTTGTTTTTTTATTTTATTTTTTTAGAGTGTTAGCCGAGCTGTTTCAGGAGGGGCGGGGTAAAAATATGATTAAATAAATAAATAAATAAATAAATAAATAAATTAATTAATATGCTGCTGCTGTTGTACAGCAGGAATTGAGGATCTTTTAATTACTTATTTCGGTGTCCACAATATGTTAGACTGCGTAACAATTTATATCAAAAGATAAATATCCAAAAAGATCTTCCGGTAGAGAAGAAAATAATGATTTTGCTTTCTGATAGACACTGTAAGATTACTCAGGTGATGGCCTTTATTGGCTATCTAATGGAAAAAGAGAGGCGAAAGGCTCGTGTATTAAAGCAGAGACAGACGGATTCTAATGTTAGATGACAATACATTGTTATTAGAATGAGAGACGGTAATCCTGGGTATTTTATCTGATTTTGGTTTACATTTAAAATGTAAAAAGGTGGTGTTTGAACCGTGTATTTAGAAATTATGGGTTTACTTTTCTGTATTAAGTATTGTTTACATATAGATAATGACATAATCCTATCTTGGATTAATTATTTTATTAATATCATTCATTGTTCATATGTTTTTACCTATTTGTTGGTTTGTTTAACTTGAAATTGTGTCGAAGACCTAACAGGCTAAATTTGTGAGGGGTTAACGGACGTCAATTTTTTCTCAAAGTAAAATTTATCTTCCCGTTAAAACCTTTAAAAATACCTTATCTTCAAGAGGTCCTTTGCCTAATTGTTATCAAGAAGACTCCTTACGTTTTGATCCAATCATAGAACTTCAGTAACAATTGCATTATTGCAAGCCCCGGGAAGGGTTAGGCAATTTTATATTTGAAACTTATAATTGGTGTTAATTTTGTTTAATAGTTTATTTTAAATGTTATGTGGCATGTTGTTCACTATAATTTTGTATTGAATTTGTTACGGCCAATGGCCAAATAATAAAAGTTTATTATTATTTGAACTAAAGATTCCAAACTTGACATACATGATACCACATATAGATATTGGACTAACATATTATGAAAATAGTAGAGCTGAAACTAGATCTCCCTACAAATGAGAATCTTGCCAAGAATAGCCCTTTCCAGCGAGAATCCCTGGTTGATAAACTCGCAAGAATCAGCCATTCTCGCAAGTCTCTCACCTTGAGCATCGGCACCTCTTCAGTTCCCTTTGAAATGTATAAGCATGGCCAAGTCAACACTTGTAAATCCGAAAGGCTGGTTTTCACTCCAGGCTATCAGTCATTAGAAACTGATTATCAGCCATTTTTGAGTCTGTTCAACTTTTTGGTCCAGTTCAACGTATTCAATCTTTGGCTCAATTACAATCTTTTAAGCACAGAGGAAGATGTTTGTCTTCTGTGGGTCTTCAAGCCTCCCATACATGTAGAATTTTGCCTGTTAAGTTACTTTTTAAAAAAAATAGTAAGCAACATATTGAAAAGCTACAACAGGGAAAGCTTTCATATAACTCAGTGTTTCCAATTTCTATCTAGTATCAAACAGACCAAGGTAAGCCATCAGGGAGGCAACTGATGCAAATAAAACTTATATTAAAAGAAAACCATGGAAGACACCACAATCTAGTAAAGTAACAAGAGAATTTTGAAACAGGATTAGTGGGAATTTTTTATGGCCATATTCATAATTTAAACCAAGCCAAATATATACAGAAGAGATACCTACTTGTATCTGCCTGGCTGCCCACACTGATGTATCTGTCATTGCCAGGAAGTGCTGTTTGGTAGTATGTTGTCTCTTCCTGTTGAGGAATCTTGGCATTCTTTGCAGTAAGCAAAGCCACTGCTAACTCCAAATTCCCATTGCTATCCTTTAAACAAACATCAATAAAAAAATAAACATTGCTATTTTAAGCGTGCTAGGTCACTGGCTGCATTCCCGTTATAACAATTTCAGTCACATCACCAAATGAACCCCATTTTCTTTACCATGATATGCACCACCTCAACTCATTCCAAATCTAGATGCTTATTTTATACACACAGAGGTGATTTTTTTGTGAGAGTAATCTTTACTTCCAAATGTAAAATAGATACAATTGTATAAAGCTTCTTGTGTAATTTGCTCTGCATTAGAGTTCAGCCTACTAAAAAGAGAAATGTAGTTAAGCGAATTCTAACTCAGTAGCTTTCGACTAAATCCTCAAGTTCATGAAACTTTATTTTTCTCCAATGAAGTCAATTGGAACAGAAGTTACCTGACAGTAACCACTATACTTCGAGACACTTTATTAATTATTATTATTATTAGCAGCAAGCATTTATATAGCAGCAGCAATGTACCTGGAGCTTTACAAAGTACCCTGTCCGAGGGCTTACAATCTGAGAGACAGGCGGGGTGGGGGATGAAGCAAGGGGGAACAGAGGGAGAGACAAGGAGTGTAACATTCATGAAGATGCGAGGTCCCAGGTGCACGTGCTTGGCTACATCAAAGAACGATAGCTGGCTGGTCCGTGTGGTGAGGATATGAGTACACAGACCTCAGGTAACATTGTACTGAAGGGTAGGTGTTAGCAGAGGAGAGCGAGGATTCAGGGGGGGCAGAGTGGAAGAAGTGGGTCTTGAGGAGGGATTTAAAGGTACAAAGGCAGGAGGCGAGGCGGATGTGGGCACGGAGGGAGTTCCAGACGTGGGTGGCAGCTAGGGAGAAGGGACGAAGGTGGTTAGGGGAGACATGGCAGGGCAAGAGAGGGAACAGAGGAGGAGTGGAGTTCATGAACTGGAGCATGGAGAGAAATTAGCGCAGAGAGGTAGGGAGGAGCAAGGTTGTGAAGGGCTTTATAGGTGAAGACTAGGTGCTTGTGCAGGATTTGTTCAGGAAGGGGGAGCCAGCGAAGAGAGGAGGGGCTGTACGTGGTCGAAGCGAAGGGCAAGGTGGATAACTCTGGCAGCAGAGTTTTGGACGGAGATAAGAGAAGACAGGGGAGAGCAGAAGACGCCAGTGAGACGGAGGTTACAGTGATCGAGGCGAGAGTTGACCAAGGCGTGAAGAAGGGTTTTGGCAGAGGAGACAGAGAGAAAAGGGTGAATCTTAGTAATGTTATGGAGGGAGAAGCAACAGGATTTTGCAAGTCGATGTAGGCTTTTAAAGAAAGGGGTGAGCCAACGATGAAGCCTAAGCTACGGGCTTGGGGGACGGGAAGGATGGTGACCCCATCGATAATGATCGACAGGGAAGAGGGAGAGGAAGGATGCCCACTTCTGGGCATCGTGCCCTCTGGTGCAGAAACTGATTATTACCACCAGATCTAGTACAGGAAACCTACATAACATACCTAGAGCTGCACCTTGTGTCATGCTCCTAAGTAGGGTTGCCACCTCAGGTATATTTTTCCAGGCCACTTATGAAAAATACACCTATGGTACCAATGTATGTCCTGCAACATGTATTCCTCATAAGTGGCTTGGAAAAATATACTTAGGTAGAAACACGTATTTTTCATAAGTGGCCTGGAAAAATATACCTAAGGTGGCGACCCTACCCCTAAGCATTAGAGTCTCCCAAGTAACAAGGAAGAGCTCAGAGCTGTGGGGAAGGAGTAAGGAACATATAAGTGAACAGACATTTCTAAAATAAACCATGTTTTCAAAATATTTTAGAAACACGTCTAAAATTAGCAGTAGTTATCATGTAGCCTTGCTCTTGGGATTGGACTACATGACCTTTGAGGTCCATTCCAAACCTAAAATTCTGAGTCATATGCAAAAAGTTTTCATTTTTTTTTTAAAGAAAAACAAGTATTACAGGCATCTTGTCCTGACATTTTAAGTTGGAGAGCCTTAGTACATCTTAGATAACAGCATAACAGTAGTATGGCCTACAGTATAGGGCCATGGCCTACAGACTGGGCCCCAGAAAGACCACCTCTTCCCTTATGTTCCTTCGCAGTCTCCAAAGACAGCCGAGGGCGACCTCTTGAGAATACTAACTGCTTGTGAAGCTTGTACAACAAGGGCACACAGAGCAGAATTCGTAGTGGCTGCTCCACACTTATGAACTCTCTTCCCTTGGCGATCTGCCTAAGTCCAAGCCTGCTTACCTTTCGGAAGAGGTGCAAGACCTTAAGACCTTTTTGTTTAAGTCAGGCATTTGGCGGGCTGGGATAGGGTTGGGTGGAATGGGGTAATGGGGTTATGAAGAGGGTTGGTGGGTGGGGTTTAGGTTTTCTTTTAATTGTTCATTCATGTTTTATGTTTAGGCATTTTATATATTTCTGTTCACCGCCCTGAGCCTTTGCGGGAAGGGGATAATAAAAACTGAATTAATAGGAAGGAAGGAAGGGATATAGCTACTGATCCATCTGTCATGATCCATCTATTGCCTTGCATTAACAAAACAGGACCTGCGGTGATATAACAGGACCCCAGGCAGTCTTGAGCTGGCAGTCAGAAGCTGGGTGCACATGTTCACTGCTGGAAGTATGCGAGAAGATACTCACAAGCCAACCATATCCCCTGTGCCACACAAATCCAGGAACTGGGAATCCCAAACCATGGCGCAGAGGGATGGGGTGGGAAAGAGGACTTGTTACAGAAGGATCAGGCCCCTACTGCCTCACTGAACAACCCAAGGCCTGCCCCCGCTAAATCAAGGTGGCAGCATACCAGCGTACAATTGAACCTCATCCAACCACAAGTAAACGTGGTGGCTGCAGGAGTCATGTACAGCTAAATGGGGAATCCCCCACTGTAAGTTTGCACGACAGACTATGGCCCAGAGGTCAGAACAGGGGCAAGAGTCCACAAGTCCAGACAGATTGCTGCACCTGCACTACACATCGGTGGTCTGGACTGTGGGGGCCCACCAGCTCCCAACTTCCTACTCCATCACTCACAGAGCCGTCAATATGGCAATAGTTGAGTATAAGAGCCTGAGTTCCATACGGTAAGTATGCTCTGAAACAATGCCACAAGTAGGAACAGCAAATCACAGCCACACGGTCAGGGCATCTGCAACTGGGAGAGATCCTTCATGTCCCTACCATTCCACCCTAGCCTACAGATATGGAATCATCCCCCTATGCTGCACTGGGGAGGGGGGGTGGGAGGGAATACAATGCTGGAGCTTCGATTGCTGTAGCTGAGATCAACAGAGACCGAGAGATGTTGCTTTTGTGGCAGTGCCTCTCATTGATTTAGTTAACTCCCCCACTACAGTTGCAGTGAGATATCCGATCTCTCTTTGGAAACCCCTTGGCACAAGGCGATTCCTGGGCTTACCCACAATGTGAGCTGTCTGGAGCTTACTCCACAGCAGTGAAATTCAGTCACAGACAAAGCCTAGTCTCCCCAATGTGGGAACTGAGTGCTACTTCAGGCCCCAATCAAAGGGTGCAGAAGACACCCAGCCCCAGGTCCAAGCAGTCTCCCCTCCCCAACTTCAGACCAGGAATGTAAGGTAGGAGATGCTTTCTCATCCCCTCAGCCCAGGGAGAGACATTAGGAACCAAGTCACACCTGACCGACTAAGTCCGGAATCACTCCTGTTTGGGATAGGAACCCCAACATCCACCCACTGTCCCTGTACTCGGTCTCTCTCATTGCTCCTAAGCATCAGCTCCCGCATTGTGATTGACTGATCTTCAGCCAAGCATTGTGCACCCATTGTCACATGGTGTGATGGGGGTGCTACAAGCATGTGCAGGAGCAGTATGGAGCAGCACTGGGTGACAGTACTCAGTAGGCTGTGGGGATGCTGTGCTGCTGGTGGAAATGTGGGCATGCACACGAGTGCATGGTGGCTTCAGCTGGGAGAAAGGATGGGTGAACTGTTGGCCATGGGTGTTGACTATTCTCTGAAGAACAAGACCAAAAAGATAGGATCCTGCTGCACACACGAGTCTTGCCCTTGCATTGGCACTTCGGGGAAGGGTGGATTCTGTTACCCAATAGTTGGATTTGGTACAAGGCTCTACCTGGCACACTTCTCTGTGTTGTGTCTAACACTAGTGCATGCGCACAATTAGCAGGACCGTGTTCTCAGTCAGTCTCTCTATAAAACAAAATAAACAAACGAACAAAACCATACCTTCAAGGCTTGTTGAAGTACCTGGATGTCATTGACGCCAGTGATCTCTCTCAGCTGATTCAAAAATGTTTGCTGGTGCTAAAAGAAGAGCGATAATCATTCAGTATAACAGTCAACTTACAGCAAACAATTTTATAGAACATTAAACTTGATAAAAAAAGCATACCCACATAAAAGAACGGTTTGCATAAACAAACCCATAGTAAAACACATATGCCAAATGGCAAAACTTTAATTGCTGAATAACAGTATATTTCAATTTCCTGAAATTTGTCTCAACTTTAACAATGCATTACTAAAGCTCCCCATTTCCTTTAAAAACAGATACCAACAAAGTTAACATTTCAGTGCAGAATTTAAAAGGATCACCAGTCATGTACATTTTCATTTGCTTGTAGGCTTTGTGTTCCAGAAAAATGTCAAACATACAGTCACATTCTATAGTTGCATGACCCATTTGACATGCTCAAGTTGTAGATCATCCACTTATTTTATTTTTAACATAAATTGTATCCCTCATGCTGGAAATATAACCTTCCAATGTTATCCAATGAAAACAAATTTAGGATGTCAAGGCCATCCTTGAAGTTCCAGACAACCTGAAACAAAGTTATGAATTTTTTTGCTGACTCCCTCACACACACACACACACACACACACACACACACACACACCAATCTCAGTGTGAGGTCAACTCTGAAGCCCAGTGATAACTTTTCAATGGCAATTGTTCCCTCGATGATCATTTTAGCCGATGTGGGAGTGAACAAAACCCTGAAGAGGTGTGAATTAGTTGTCACTGCAGGGAAGGAAATGAACAGAGGACACCAAGAGAGCAAAAGAAAGATACGGGATGGATGGAACAAAAAAATTAGGAAGGTTGATTAAACTTTATTTGCCTCAACCAAAGGTTATTGGCAGTAGGAAGGTGGCAAAACATGTCAAATTGAACGGTCTCACATTAGAACATATTGTCTCACAGGCAATATCACTGAAATCAGTGGATGATATACTGTTGATTCAGGGAAAATAGGAAGTTTTAAATTTTCATCTTAGCCTGCAGAACTCTTGGAATCCTACTTTTTCCTCTACTGAGTTTAACATTGCTGTCCTACAATGTGCATGAAGCTTTCAATTACATGCACTATGGCCTGGCAGAAACATTAAACACTTTTAACACTGTTCCAAGGGAGAAGTAGGATATACAGTGGAGCAAATCACAAAGACAGACAGCTGAGTAGCTAGCCCTTGGTTGAGAGGATGGGATCCCCCTTCCTTCTTGGGACCTCCGCCCTTTCTATTGTTGCCAGCGCAGCCCCATTCCTTCCTGCTGCCAAAGCTGGTCCTCTGTGTGTGTCAGGGCTGGGTCTTGAACCCCCAGCCCTGCAGGACTGAGGAGCACTGCCTTAACGGCTAGTGCTATTTTAGGCTGGTTTAACAGCCCACCATTCCTTCCTGTGTTTTCCTTCGTGTCTCCACCCCGTGTTGCCACGCCCTTCCCCAGCTGTGCTGTTTTCCCCCTAGCCCTGCCTCCCAGCTTCCTGATTGGCCACAAGGTGTATTTAAACCAAAGGGTGGCCCCAGGAAGCTGTGGGAGCAACTGCTCTTACCCCTTGTGTGTAAGGTCCTGTATATCACCCTGTCCACCTTCTGTCTGTGAGTCTTCCTTTCCTACGGTGTTGGTTGTTTGAGTGTCTGGTGAGTCTGGCCTTCCCTGTTGTGCTCAGCGTTCCCCCCATTGCTCTGTTCCCTGTGATTCTGTGTCTCCCTCCCTGGAGCTCCGTTTCCCCATTGCTCTGTGCTTCTTTGGAGCTCTGTTCCCTCATTGCCCTGTGCTTTCCCCATTGCTTTGTGCTTCCCTGGAGCTCTGTTTCCCCATTGCTTTGTGCTTCCTTGGAGCTCTGTTCCCTCATTGCCCTGTGCTTTCCCCATTGCTTTGTGCTTCCCTGGAGCTCTGTTTCCCCATTGCTTTGTGCTTCCTTGGAGCTCTGTTCCCTCATTGCCCTGTGCTTTCACCATTGCTTTGTGCTTCCATGGAGCCCTGTTCCCCATTGCTCTGTGCTTCCTTGGAGCTCTGTTTCCTCCTTGCTATTGCTCTGTGCTTCCCTGGAGCTCTGTTTCCTCATTGCTCTGTGCTTCCTTGGAGCTCTGTTCCCTCATTGCCCTGTGCTTCCTCCACTGCTCTGTGCTTCCCTGGAGCTCTGGTTCTCCATTGCTTTGTGCCTTCTCTGGAGCTGCTTCCCCCAGTGCTCTGTGCCTCCCCCAGTGCTCTGTGCTTCCCTGGAGCACTGTTCCCCCAGTGCTCTGTGCTTCCCCGGAGCGCTGTTCCCCCAGTGCTCTGTGCTTCCTCATAGCTCTTCCCTGTGGTCTTGCATTTCTCATCACCGGTGTCTGCTTAGGGTTGTCAGGTCTTGCTCTCTCTTCACTGTGTCTTGCCTTGCCTCACCTCTCTATAGTGGGTGTTCTCTCCTTTCCTTGCTCTTCCCCTCGTGCTGTTCTTAACTCGCTTCTCCCTGGCCTGTATCCTCTGTTGACTTGGGACCCTTTTCCCTTTCCTTTCTGTAGCCTCAATGATAAGCTGTGCACTCTGAGGCCAGGTTCCCTGGCTGGGAGAATGAGAACTGTCTCGAAACACCCAAGAGACTGGCTGAGAGGTTTTTCCTTCTAGATATCTTTCTTATCTGGGTTCCCTGGGCCCTTCCTACAGTAACCCTCCCCATGTATAGGTTCCCTCAGTCCCTTTCTCCTGCTAGTGTAGGTCCCTTTCCCCTTCCCCCCTGACAATATGTTGGTAGCCCCACCCTCTCCTCTTCTGGTTCCTCCTCCTGTAAACACAGCCAAGGGAACCTTGTGGGGAAAGCAGTGGTAGAACCTTGGGCTAAAGTTTGGAGGAGGGAGAGTGCTGGATCGTCCCTGATCCACAGAAGCCCCACTTCCAACCAAGAAAGATTCTCCTCTGACTCGCAGATGTCAAACCTCACTCTGAAGCCCCGGAAGACTCCAAGAGCATTTGAAAATCAAACTCTGAAATGTCTGAAGCTTTAAAAGATGTTTATTGACCTGTGGCAGAATTTACAATTTCAAAGCTTGGATTAACGGCACACAAACTCACTCAAGAACAAGGGCAGCAACCATCTTCACTGAAATAAAAAATCTCTCTCATTCTACACCACTAACAACCACCTGCTAATCTTCTGACAGCTCACTAGTTGCATGTTCCCCTAAAACAATTCTCCCTGTTCAAGTCAATTGTGGTGAAAGTGACTTCGATTTTATTAGCCCATTAAGCAACTAGATGCACTTAGGAAGTCTTCACTGTGACTATAAAGCACTACGTACGCCTGGTAGCTCTACAGAAACGACTAATAGTAGTAGTAGATGTTAATCACCAATTCTCCTATACATGTATTCTGCATGGGCCTGGGCCTCCCAGGGTCATGGGCCCACATGCAACTGCACCACCTGCATAGCTATGCCCTTTTGAATTAAGGGAATGAATAATCTTAAGGATGAAACGTCTGAATGTTAAAACAGAGATCCCTATATATGTATTTCTCAAAACCACAGCTGTGCAACTAGATAAACACAAGCAACCCTAATGTACACGTGAAGCCTCACTGCTTACCATGAAGCTGTGGAAATTATCCAATAGAGATTCAATTTTACATCTGAAACTTTGATTTTAACTTGATCATAAAACTAAGTTATTCAGGGGCAGCAAGTTATCCTAATAATTTTCTTGAAGGCTTGAAAGTTTTTATTTTGGTTTGAAGGTATGACCAACGTAAGGTACAAATGCCTGGTGCCCCAATGTATATAAGTACAAGTACTAAAGCCTGTATTAATCAACATATTAAAAGATGTGTGAAGTGCAATGCCATCCACGATGGCGTTCAATAAACTTTGCAAAAGTGTGATTTTTTTTTTGTTCATTGGCAAACAAAATCCATAAAGCAACCTATATGTTTGTCACACCTATACGTTTGAAGTTCCATTACCAGCCATCCCCAAAAATTATTCTTCCTATTTTGTAAGAGAAAATGGAAGAATTCAATTGAAAAAATTTCTCTAAATAACATTAAATAATATAATTTGGAATTACGGACCAATGTTTCAGAGTAGCAAATGTTTCTCATTTGGGGAATGGGAACAAGGGGAAAGGTCTATGGCATTCCAATGATATTTTTGTTCCTAACTTTATTGACCACATCCTGAAATCACACTTGATTATGTGTGTGTGAAAGTAGAAGAGTTAGGGTAGGAGGACAAGGGGAAGGCATGCTTTTTACTTCCTATTGATGAAAAAATGCACTTGTGTTATTCTAGGAATCTAACAAGTCAAATTCCTAGAGTGCTGCCAACTATTTCTAAAGTACTATCTGTAGCACTAAATAATGAGAATCAAGTTTTACTCTTCCCTTTTTAAGCTTACATTTTGAGTACTTTTAAAGTTGGGCAAGACATAAAATACCTCTGAAGCAAGTTTCGAAAACAGAAGTCATCCATTTATTTCATTCAGGCAGTATAAATCTGAGTAGGCAACCGGTAGGAGATACACATCGTCAAAGCTACATCTAAGGTCATAAAAGACCCTCTTAAGAACCCCAAACCCTGCTATCTCATACCTTATTAAATAGTAATTGTATATTCGGAATGTTTCTGAATTATATAACCAAACATCAGTTCACATTTTTCTGAATTTCTTTTCTCTTACCATTACTAGTTCCACCTGTGATATTTGAAAAATTGAGGAACAGCCTTTTTTTTTTTTTTTTTTTTTTTTTTAAGTATTTTAGTTACAGCATTTTTCATATTTATTTTAATGACACACTTGAGTTTATTTATTTTGGTGTTTGTGAAGCTTTCATAAAAACAAAAGAAGGAAATTAAAATTAATTAAAAATGAGGATTATAAACAGGAAAATTCTTCTTAAGCTTCTACAATTTGGGACTTCATGAAGCAAGTTTTATGGCTTTAAAAATTATCCTGACAGGAGCTGGATGAAAGAATTCAAAATAAGTACAATATTAAATGTTCTTCATTAAGTCAGCCTTTCATGAGATATGGAACTGTTTAGGGAAAAAATACTTAGGAGAGCAAGATCGGAAGGAGTTTGTTTATTAGGGATGGGACTTTCGGTTTCGGAAAGAACCAAAAGTATCCGATAATGGCTATATCGAATTAAACCGATATTTCAATTCTTTCTCGGTATCGGTGGTATCGGATCTTTTCCATTGTTTTTTTAATTGGATTTTTAACATTGCAGTTTTCTCTACTGAAGTCAATGGGGAAAGCCACAACGTTAAAAATTCGATACCAAGAAAACCAAGAACCAAAAGAAGAACCGATACGAGAACCAAAACCAATATAAAACCGAAACTGAAATTTTTCCCAGAATCCCACCCTATTGTTTAACTTTCTTCTAATGGGCATATTATGGGTCCTGGTTGTATTTGTGAATATAAATTGAAGGTTGGGGTTTTTTGGCCTGGATGCCAAGAATTCGCTTTTTCCAAAACTAGGTTTCTTAAGAATACATTAACCCCTCTATGAATCCCCGCTCCCTGCCAAGCTGTTAAGTATTCACAAGAAACAGAGGGCTACTTGTGTCCTTCCTAATCTTTTTATGTGGCTCACAATTGGGGGGGGGGGGGCTGCATGTGTGGATCTGTATCCATCCCTCCTTCCCTCTCAACCACTTGCTGGAACCTCAAGGAATGCATGAGGATTATAGTTCCCCATAAGAGAGCTCTTCTCTGCCTTGCCTGTCCCCTTCTACTGCCAACTATTTAAAAGTTGTGCTATAAGGAGCTTCAATGTTTAAGAAACTTCTTTTCGCTATACGTTAACCTATAGTGAGCAAAATATTTCTACATTATGCCAGCGGGGTTTCTGAGAGTCACAGTGCCGATAGAACACTCCAAAAGGTTCTTAAAGTTCCCAACCCCGAGCTAAAGGCACGAGGGGTGTTTTGGGGTGGGAGTCATTTGAGACATTCAAATTTAAAACTTTTGGTCTTTAGGTATGAAAACAATCAAAAACTAGTAATATTTTATCGACTCATAAAAAGAACAAAAGAAAACAACCCGCGCCCTCTGTACCTACAAAAGACACAAAAATGACACAACACAAACTTTATTTGCTGTCCCTTGGATTTGGACATAATTTGATTTTAGGACAAGATACTTAATTTAATGTTGCAGAGCTGGCTATTCGTACTTCAGATACATGATCTTGACTTTGTGCCTGCACCACCCATAAGAACAGTCAAGACACGCTTTTTGGATTAGAGAGGCATCGGCCGCAACTTTATTACATTGTAACCATAATGTTAACAGGAAAACAACCATGTAAGAACCTGTGTGTATGTAGCAGGAGGAACCATGCTATCCCAAGCAGGAAAGGGGACCGAGCTAGTTCTCACCCCGTAACCTGGATGATTCGACCCTTTGAATTCACCCTCCCTTGGGTCAGGGCGGGGTTGGCGCCCCATTCCAGGCGTGCCGAGCCTGGGCTGGGGTCCCTGCCCTTAAGACCGCCCCCCCCCCCCGCGCTGGTGTGCCCGCGCAACCCCCCGGGCATCCCCTTAGCTCTTAGGGAGCCTTGCCACAGCATGGTTCCTACCGCGCTAACCGCCACAAAAAGGGGGAGTGCCCTCACTCCAGCCTTTTCCCCAACACAGGTATACCTAACTGGATAGGACACACTACCCTCAAATCACCCAGTCAAATAGCATTCCCCTGCTCAGACAAGTGGACTCCGTCTTTCATGAAGAGGCCTGCATCCCTGCACACGATCCGCTCGTGGCACACCACTTGGCCTCCCATGCGTTCCACAAGCCCCCACATGGCTCTATCGATCTTGCGTTTAGCCCGCTCTATCTTGCCTGCGTACCGTCACGCGCGCCGTTCGAGCAAGTCTGACCACCATATGGAGGTCTGCGACCAAGCAGCTGCCAACTCAGAGATATCGGTCCGCATCATGCCTGTAAGTTCCCATGCGCTGTGCAGGCCAAGGTCATTTTCGCCCAAGTGAACGACCAGTATGTCAGGCAGACTGAAGCGTGCAGCCCTGCGAAACAGCGAAGGGATCAGGTGTTCCTAGCGTATTCCACTGCACCCAAACCCGTAAAGCCGTGCCTGCAGGCCACAACCCAGCTGGGTCCCAAAGTCGGAGTTGGCAGCATGGCATTCGGCCCAACTCACAATGCTGTGCCCACATATCCAGATGGTGAGGAGTTGTCCCGAGGCTGCAGATGAGAAACAAACACAATATTGTTACCGACAGGTCGAATCCTAGCGAGATGGACTGAATGGCCGTATGTAGGTGTGATAAACGCGCAATCGCCATATGCCAAGCGCCATGATCCACGAGGCGGGCAAGCCCCCTAATGCCGCCGTGGATGCAGTCCCAATTCTAAAGGAGTGGGACCCATAGCTGGATGGTTGGAGACCCAGCATCCTTAATCCCTTTTTAAAAACAGCCTGAAATTGGAATTTGGTCAAAAATGACTCGTCCAACTGCATGAAGTGGGGACCCCCCCAAACCTGGGTGGACACCCAAGCATGCCTCCATTGCAGAGACCGGACACAGTGGCTCGACTGGGGATCGGTGCAGCTCAAGACACTGGCCACGGCCCTTCTGATCAGTTTTAGAGCGACGGATCATGATCACTATCGAGCTGGGCCGACGGGCCACGTCCCCTAACTCCAGGTCCGCGTCAGACAGATCACGCTGGGAAGAAGGCACCAGCTCACTGATCCATAAAGCTGCAAAAAACGCAGTGGAGAAAGCTGCCCAGAACAGTAGCACCTCGTATGGAGATGCACAGAGTCACTTTAGCAAGGCAACCAGATGGGCCAAAATGTCAACAGGAATCGGTTGACAGGTATCCCGTCTAGGTCCCCGTTCCCTGGCCCAGCCCTCGACTGCCCTGAAGAGCCTGTATCCCATGCACGGGTTGGCTTCCCCCTGCACCGTGCAGAAAAAGGCTATAGCTGCCAGGCGACACTTTATGGTACGCGGGGCCAACCCATGGCAACTCAAGTGTGCCGCGAACCACTCTACGTGACGGGGAGGGATGGGCCACGTCTCTTGTAAGCCATGGGAGGACAGAACATTGCAGAAGTCCCGGGAAGAGCTGACGTATGATCGCCAGGTTGAGCTCGATACAGCAGCTCTAACCCCCTTCTCTAATCTGTGTTCCCAAGCTTCTACAAGGCCTCCGGCATCACCTCTGGGTGGATGTTGGCGCCAGGCGCAAGTGAACAAAACCTCTCCATCTGAAAACGAGAGGGAATCAGCAATGTCATTATGAACCCTGGGCACGAGCTTGGCCGAGAAATACATGTTCAGGGAAAGGCACGTCAGTACAAACCAACGAAGATCGTAACTCTGGTGGACTTACTAGGTTGTCGGTTGACTACCTGTACCACTGTCTGATTGTCCAACCAAAAACAAACGTGGGAGCCCTGGAAGTGCTGCCACCAGAGCTCCAGGGCCACTAGTAATGGGAAGAGCTCCAGAAACGTTATGTCCCTGACCAGATCCAAAGCTACCCATTCAAGCAGCCACCGCTAGGCACACCATCTACCTTGAAAGAAAACCCCGAAACCCAACCTCCCGCCGCTGGACTTCTCTCCACAGAGAAATCCCGTTATAACTCTCGAGGAACGTAAGCCAGACCCCCAGGTCCTCCTGAAGGCCTTTGGAGATCCTGATGCGGTGGTGGGGGGATGCCATACCTGTGGTGACTCAGCCTAAGTGTGCACAGAAAGCTCTCTCTGGGGCAATTACCCTGCAGGCAAATGGCCCAGCAAGGTCTGCATAGCTCTTAATGTCACTTTCCTAGCGCCCGCTATGTGTTTTAGCAGCACCCCCAGGGAGGCCAACTTGTCAGGAGGGAGACTTGATGCGCATACAACTGGGTCAGTCAGTATACCTAGAAATGAGAGCCGGGTCGTTGGCCCCTGTCTTTTCCCCGGCCAAGGGGACGCCCAGTTCCGCCGCAAATCCAGTGAACACAGACATAAGCTGAACGCACTCCTGAGAGCCTGTCCACCTCGAGAAGAGATAATCGTCGAGATAACACAATATGCAAGCTAAATCAGACCTTTCCTCAACTGCCCACTTGTGCATGGTGCTAAAAAGCTCAAACGCGGAGCAGGAAATGGAGAAGCCCATGGGCATGGCCTTGTCATAGAAGAACTGGTCCCTAAAGGAAAAACCCAAAACGTCGAAATCCCTGAGATACCGGCAGCAGTCGGAAATCTGACTTCCCCACGAGTGCCCCCTTTTCACATGTGCGTACTATACGCACCGCGGCATTGAAGGACGTGTACTGAACTGAGCACAGCCCCGGAACAATCCCATCGTTAACAGAACTGCCCCTGGGATAGGACAAGTGATGGATCAATCTGTATTCCCCCGGGGTTCTTTTTGGGCACTATCCCCAACGGAGAGCACCTAAAAGGACTGGGGGTGGGTGGGGGGGGGCAGCGCGTCGAACGGGCCTGCCACCCTCCCCGCCGCTATCTCCTTTTTAAGTTTGTTCCTAATCACCTCCTTCATGCCCTGCATGGATTTAAGGTTGTTAGCTACCTGGTTGACCCGTGTATGGAATCTCAAAGCCCTCAGAAAACCCCTGCAATAACTAATCCGCATCAAGCCTCTTCGGGTAGTGCTGAAGGGGGCCTAATGCTTCAAGCCAACCCCGTCCCCCCTCCCGCCTGGTGTCCCCCACCGCCCCCCTGACATTCCTGCTTCGTCCCCCTGCTTGCAAACCTTTGTTTCCCTGTATCGGTTCGCCCCTTGAAACAGGAAGAGGCAGGGTGGTCACCTCCACAGCTTACACAGGCGTGGGTGTATTTACAGCGGGCACGAAAACACCCCATGTCTTTAAAAGCCCAGCATACCGGTTTCCCCGGAACTGGTTTCAACGGGCCAGGCAGGACCACCCCGCTCCCCGTATGTATACCAACCACTGGGCGATGAGGGCCATGGTCTGCGAGTGCAGGTTATAAATCGACAATATCCCAGCAGGAGTGGGGATTAGATGTGGCCCTCTGAGAAAACATTTCATCATACTCGAGCCATGCCATCCCCCCAAAATCTAGATAAGCCTTTTATATAATGACGGCGTCTTGAATCAGCTGCCATGCCCTACTCAGGAACCTATATGTCACAACCCCCATGTAATATGCAAAAACAGGCTGACCATTTTCCCCAGGTTCTGGGTACTGAGGGCCTCTTCCTCTTTCCCTTCCCCCCTTTGTCAGACTCGCTGCCCTCCTTGCCCGGCTCCTCACAGTGCAACAACATACAAATGTCGATGAATTCCCCCTTCCATATTTTCTCCTTGGTAGTGAGGGACAGGTGATCGATCATCAGGGAAGGAGATGGGGATGGCGTATGCGTGTAAGGCTGGAGTAAAACCCGGCCGGCCGTAAGCGGCTTGCGCACCCATATCAATAGCCGTTGTGTCCCAAACCGAGGTCGTAGCGTTGGCATCTACCACCAGCACTGCCGATTTTTCCCAGTACCACTACCCGGCTTGTCCCTTGGCAGCTGGGCCTGCCCCGGCAGCTATGCCCACCGCATTGCCCTGATCAACACCCCCTGGACCCGCCAGGAGCTGGGATCGCCCCTACAGGCCCGCAGTGTTGCCCAGTCCAAAACCCCCTGGGCCCCCGGCAGCTGGGATTGCCCCTGCAGCCACACCCAAAGAGTTGTCCAATCCAACGCCCCCCCGGGCCCACGGAGCCTACAGTACAGGTGACTGTGGGACCCATGGACCCCTCATCTTGTTCCCTTGGTGTCACTGGCATCCTGCCTGTCCCTGGTGCGTCCATCCAGGTCACCTGTAGTCTGCCACCATAGTCCCGACATCTGCATTCTCAGCTACTGCGCTGGTAAGAACTGGAGTCCGGCCGCCTCGGTCCCGCACCCGTTTGGGCCGCAGGGGAGCTGCGGCTGTCTCACTCGAGCATTGAGCATGGACGGACTCCAATGCCGTGGTCACCATCATAGTCATCTCCTGCAGGGTGTACCTAGAAGCGCTGTCCAGCTGCTCCCGGTCACCCCACGGATATTGGGTGGTAAGGGCCCTCGTCCTAGGTCGCCCTCTCCTCACATTAGAAGTTGGGGGTGGGCCGCGGCCTGAGAACCCCTGCCACCTCTGTTAAGCTCTCGTACGCGCCATGTCAACCTGTGCTTAAGGAAGACATAAAGAAAACGTCCTGTTAATCCCTAGAGCATCACACGAGTGGTGGCGGGTAACCCCGCTCGCATAGCGCAAGTGGCAGTGGGTTGTGAGTGGGGGGGGTGCCCGGTCCAGTGCTATGGGCTACACCCTTGCTGTGAGGCTGTTGGGAGGGGCACGTATATAGTGCTTCATGCTGCGCTGTTACTGGAGGGATTGTGAGAGGGGCATGTATGTGGTGCTTTGTGCTCCGCCGTTATTGGAGGGTTTGTGAGGGCTTTTTTTTATTTGATTTTTTAAAATTTATTGTTTATTAAGGCACATGGTGCAGTGTGGCGGCCCTCCTCCTGTGCCATCTGACCCCACCCCCCACCCCCCGAGGCTCATGTCCCCCTAGGGCCTTAAGTCCCGTTTAGGTTCTACTTCTTCCGATGCCCCTGGGAAGCTCCCTAGCCATGTGGCCCCATGGTGCATGCCGTAGGGATCCGATAGTTGCTCCACCTTCCGGGGGCTCCTCCCCCCCCACACTTGGCACTCCACGCCATGCTGTGACCTGGGCCCTGCATTGGTAGCATAGCAGTCCTCCACAGGGGGCTTTGTTCTCCCCAGGCCGGTCACTTCCCCGGGGCTCTATAAATTATCTACCAAAGCCTGCAAGCGCCACCGCATGGACCAATGTGACGGTGCTTCAACAGTTCTGTCCCCCCCCAGGGCTCCACACCTCCCCCCCAGGGCGGCTCCACGTGGATCAGCATGGTGGCGCTTCACTGTTCTGCCCCCCCACCCCAGAGACAGGCTGAATGCCACGGTGCGGCAGGTCTCCACGTGGGCAGCAGGCTACCTTGCTCGCCACCTCCCTGGGGCTCCTGGAGACAGACTGAAAGCCGTGGTGCAGCCGGGCTCCACGTGGGCGGCGGGGCAACCTTGCTCCCCCTGACTCCTGAAGACCGGCTGACTGCTGCGGTGCAGCCGGGCTCCCTGTGGGTGGCGGGGCTACCTTGCTGCCCCCCCAGGGCTCCTGAAGACCAGCTGGCTGCCACAGTGCGGCTGGGCTTCACGCGGGCGGAGGCGTCATGTGGGCACAGAGCTCCCCACGGACGAGGGGTGACAACGGAAACCCCACTGGCAGCTTCTCTGATCGAGCTGAGCTCTGCACTCCCTCGCAGCCTGCCCCCGCCCGGGGCTCCATGATACAACCGAGCACCCTGCCACGCTCCCTTGCTCCGCCCCCCAGACTCCCGAACCATGTGGGCGGTGAGGGTACAAGCTGAGTGGGTTCGGTCTCCTATCTGACGACAGCAGCAGTTCACGTTTATCAATACTTAACTGAAAATCCAAACAGAAAAATCTTTTTAAACTTAGAGAGTGCCTATCTGAACAGAGGGGGTAATCACTTTCAAGGTGGAGGTTTGGGGCAAGGGCTTTTTGATAGCCTCAAAACTAGATACGGTGACAGTGGGAGAGATTCTCACATCCAAACAAAACGGCACCATTATAATCCCTAGTTCCCAGTGTTCCCGTGCACATATGGGATCTCCAAGGAAATAAGGAGGAGAGAAAAATTATAATGTCTCCAGTTTCAGCTGCCGTAGTAAACTTATGGGGGATGTAGCACTAATAACTTGCCCAGGGTATGAATGAAAGCTAGCTGGCAGATGCTGTCTCTAACATAAACACATTTTCAGAAATAAATTACCTTAACCACGTTTGTGTTCAAATGAACACGTAAGTAACGTAAGGAAAAAAGGTAGTAAATCTATAAAGAAGCAGGGTTAAACCTGAGAGTTTAACCCAAAGGAGAGTCCTACTCAGATCAGGAGATGTTTCCTTTGCTGAATTTTTCTTACCACAGTTTTCTGCTGTTCCAGCAAGCCTCGGCACTTCCTTTTTGTCTCCAACTCAAAGAGCATATCTGCATCAATGACTGCTTGTTATTTCTGGCTCTCTCCTGCACTGCTACAGGTTCCTGGCTCCTGCACAGCATCACAGCCGCAGTGTCCAAGAGAGTATTCAGGGCAGGGGTTGTAGTCAGAAAACTAGGCCTGAAAACTGGGTCCATTTCAGCCCCTGAATTCCTAAAAGACAGGTCAGTTTAAGTATGATCGTTTTGGTGTCTTTATTTCTGTGCTGAAAGATGTTTATTAAAAGTGTTCTTTGGTTTATCTTATTTACATACTTGTTGGCTGTACGCCCAGACATTTTGAAAGAAAACCATGCTTTGCTGGTGCCTATGTTAAATTATGTCAATGCTTTTAAACTATATATATATATATATATATATATATATATATATATATATATATATATATTAAAAAAAACTTGTTTGGTGGGCACTGGTATAGCAAAATAATACATAACGTTTAAAACAGGTGACATCTTTTAGCCATGTTGTTTGCTGTGTTTGCTGGATTAACTGGGGTGCCCAGGAAGTGCCCAGCTGAGAGAGAGGGATTCCTTATAGAGGCTACTCAGGTCTGAGACTTACTTTTCCATCCTAACGATGGACAAAATCCATCATAGATTTACAGAATAGGCCATGGAATCCATTTTTTCTTTCTGTTCTTTTCCTTTATTATGACCGATGGCATGCTGTACAACTAGAAGTAAACACTTTAGCCTTTCACTGAATATTATCTTGTTTTGGTTTCATTGTGAAACTGCACTTAGTGGTAAACACTCTGGCCTTGGATTGACTTTATTTAGCACTATACAATCTTGTTTTGACTTCATTAGCTGGGGCACAGAAAACATGCAGTAAACAATATAGTTGTTAGAAGAAGTCATGACATGGGGTCCTCTAGTGGTATTTCACAGACACTGGTTTCTAATATGGCTCTGTTCACCTGTTTGGATATATGTATTTATCGTTCATTAATGATTACTTGTTGTTTAATAACAACTTACTGTTCTTGATCACTGGCCATTTGATTAAAGTCTGGTGTTTTAAAAGGAATTTACTTGCTTATGTTGGTTTCTTCATCTCTCTCTTCAGCATGAACTTTTGAGATCTATTCCCCATCCATTGAAATGGTCATTTATAATTATACTTGTCTTTATTCACAAGGTGAACTTCTGTTAAAGTTTAATTTTGTTAATAACGTGACTTTGAATTGTCTACTTTTCAACTGTAATGGGTTTCCATTGATATAAGGGTATAAGAAAATCAATTAATAATGTGATGACTTTAGTGGAAACTGGGTTTTAAGCAACAGCAGTCTAAGTTGGGGTCTGGTTTTATTGGGGAGACAAGGTCCATAGAGATCTAATTTGGCTTAGAAAGCAGTTTGCTTTTTAGTCTGAATGTTAGAATAATTGGCACAAAGAAATTAACTATTTAGTTAGTGAATTAAAGTTTATTTCAACGTTTGGCTTCAAATTATACCTAAATACACCATTCAGATGAATAAGTAATTATTCCTTTGAATTGTGTTTTAATGAGAAACTCAAAGTCCTATAAATCAGTGTTGCTCTAGAAATTTCTTTCTAAAGTAGATAGAGCCAAGGCAAATCTAGACTCTGTTCTTCAACAAATTCCTGAAAAGAATCCCTATATGAAATAATGTTGAATTAACAGAATTTAATAAAACTTCAGTAAAGCTAATAGACTCCATTGTGTTTCATAGAGCTCTATTGAGCTAACAGACTCTACTGAAGTGGGACAAAGATCAGGAATGGTAAAAGATTACCATGGTCTTGGTAACGAACATGCTGCTGGGCCAAGTCACCTGTGGGACTTTTATTTTTCATTTTTAAAGCCATTTTCATGTTTAAAGCTACTTTAAGGCTACTTAAAGTTAAAAATGGAAATAAAATGTAAACATAAAAATAAAGATTAGAAAAAAAAGAGAAGTAGCCTTAAAGTAGCTTTAAAAATGAAAGTGGCTTCAAAAATGAAAAATAAAAGTCTTAGGAAAAAGTAGTAAAAGAAAAGATTGGAAAACAAAAGAAAAAGAGTTGGGACAGAAAAAAAACTAAGTCCCACAGGTGACTTGGCCCAGCAGCATGTTCGTTAGCAAGCGTCTTCCTTCAATGTCAACAATATCCTGCAAGTCTGAGAGTCTTGCACTATGGCTACCAGATGTTCCTCCAATCGTAGGCAAACAGGTCAGGGGTCCACCAATCAGAATGAAGTTTGCCTCTTGCCAAGTGATGACGGTAAAGGAAGATGCTTTTTGGTTTCCATGTCTTCACAGCCGTATCTTCTTCTTGGTTATTTTGACTTCACCCGTCCTTACTTCTATGAACTAAGACCATGGTAACCTTTTACCATTCCTGATCTTTGTCCCACCTGCCTCTTTTCAAGCAATTTTTGCCTCTTTTCAAGCAATTTTTATATTAAATTTAACTTCATTTTTCTTATTTTTCACTCTTTTCAAGCCATTTCTCTTTTGCCCTAAAGTTAATTCTTTTTTATTTGTATTTCTTTTCCCATTTTTCAAGGGTAATTCTTACTTTTCTTTAAGGTTCTGTCCCAGGTGCAGACTTTTCTTTTAGGGAAGCACTGTATTGGTCGCGGATGGAACTGTTTCCTTTCAATTGTTTTACTCAGCCTTGTAGACAGAGTTCCCCAAGTGCTTCTCTGTCTTTTCCCTCCCTTTTTGGAGCTTCCATGCTCCTTGGCTTGTTGAGGGGCCGTTCTTCAGTCTTTGGGCAATTTTGTTTTATATTTTTCTTTATCTTTTTTATCTTTTATTTTTTTACTATTTTTACTTTAATTCTTACCAAGTCTCCAGCATAACAGAAAGTTAACATCTTATATTCCCCCCCAGCAGGACCCCACAGACCCTGGACAACTTTTTTGGGACCTGCAATATCTGTGTGCTGAGATATATATATATTTATAATCAATAACCTTTTTTGTGTGCTTCTGTAGTGCTTTTATAGTAGTGTGTAAGCAAGTTTGGCAGGGAGATAAATTGTAGAATTTAGTCATAACTGTCTATTGTGACTTTTTGGTGAGGAAACGTAAGCTTTCCTACGGAGATCCCTGACCGCATGGTGGAGCTAATTCTTGGGAGAATCTCAGGGTAGCAGGGAGGAACTACTTAACTTTTTCTTCCCACTACTCGCGAGAACAAGTAGAAAGAGACAGTTAATCCAGACGTCAGATATGGCACACTTGTGAAAACACAAATGGTGCTTGTAGTTTCAGAAAAACATTATAGCAGAAGGCAGAGATTTCATTTGCTTACTAGCAGAGGATTGGTGCCTGCCATTTTTAATGCATTCTCAGTTTTTCTACACCCACTCCTTCAAATCCAAAGATAGATTTCCAATATTTATTTTAACAAAAGAAACCAGAATATGTGAAACACTTCTCCTTCAAGTGAAAGTTTTGAGTAGTCTACCAAGATACAGACTCTTGCATAAAAGAGAATGAAATCTACCCCAGCTGTCATTTTCTTACTCATTGTTCCACAGCAGCAAAAAACATGGATTTGCGGGCTGATTAGCAGTTCCATTAGAAATTTCTCATTCCTAGCCACTGCAAGTGCTAGTTCAATTGTACTAACATTTTCAGCATAATTTATGTAATGTTTCAAAATGCATACACTGAATTTTTCTGTTAAGCGTTCTTCATATTATTACTATGCAAGTTTTTACCAACTCACTCAAGTAACCTCGAGTTGTACATTCTTGAAAGATACTCAAACATCTATATATGCTAAGGTAGACAGTCAATATGTTCCCTGTTGTGGCTCACTCTCAGCCTGGAACACACATGTATTTCATGAAGCAAATGTTTGTAGAGTGCCTGCTCCAAAACAGACAGTCCTATTAATGAACTCAGGTTAATTGAATCAACATTAGAATATAAACAAGCCCTCTCCCCTCCCACATTAAAATAGGCATTTTTCTCCTTGCTCCTTTTAACCATTCATCACGACACCTTCAGAATCCTGCTTAAAAACAACAACAAAATAGCAATAGCAATTCCAGTGGAATCAGAAAAGCTCTAAGTTAAAATTGCTATTTTAACTTAGAGCTTTTCTGATTCCACTGGCCTAACACATCTAGCACTTTTCACCAACCTCATTTGGGGAGAAGGCTAAGTCCCTTTCTGTCTAACTCAGATCCAGCCATCAACATCCATTCTTTCATTACTCGAGACTAGACTACTGTAATGTGCTCTACGGGAGGTTACCCTTGGTGACTGTTCAAAAGCTGCAGCTGGTCCAGAATGAGGTGGCCCAGCTCCCGTTTGCTGTGAGCACATTACACCTGTACTCTACAATCTGCACTGGCTCCCTATAGTCTTCTGGGCACAATTCAATATGTTGTTTTTGACCTTTAAAGCTCTAAATGGCCTGGACCCCACCTATCTGAGAGACTGCCTTTCATGTCATACTTTGGCCCCTGAGGTCAGCCAGGAGCGCTCTCTTGTGGGTAGCACCAGCCAATCTCATCCATACGAGAAGGGCCCACAGGGAAGCATTCTCAGTTGCTGCCCCGGTACTGTGGAACTCCCTTCCAGCAGAGGTCGGTCAGAGCCCAAGCCTGGTCCTATTCCAGAGACAGTGTAAGACCTTTCTTTCTAGTAAGGTATTTGGCAGGCGGGATTAGGGGTTGGGAGTGGGATGGTTAGGCTGGGCTTTTGTTTGAATGAAGTTTTTAAAGGGAGTTTTATTGTATTTTGTGTAACCTGCCCTGAGCCTTAGGGGAAAGGCAGAACAGAAGTTTAAATAAATAATAAGATCTATTCCCATCTTTGCCCTTTCCACCAAGCTAATCCTCCTTATAAGGAAATGTCCAATCAACACTACCTGAGCTATAGACCTAATACAATAGTATTCTCTGTGACTGTGCCAGCAGAATTGAAGCAGACAAGGATGTTCACTAAGCTTTAGTTTCTACATGGTAAAAGTCAATAAAGTATTCTTGTGTAGAACTCAAACAGTGCTATAAACGGATACCTTTGTTATCTGAATATGGAGAAAGTGAAACTTTAGATCAACACACACAGCACAAAGATCACACATTGTAAAACAATAGATTTTTAACTGCCTTTTTAAGAATGGTGAGATATGGATAAGCTAGATAAAGGGCCTGTCATTTTCAGTTTTTATTTTCTTATATTTTTACTGGGAATTTATCAGAGTTTAACACAACAAAAATGGGTGAAAATCGATGCAAAAATTACTAATTTTTCTGGGTAAATATCGGGGTTTATTTTGGTGGACAGAAGACCAGCCAAAAAAGTATTAGTAAATTAATGCTTTGATAAATTGAATTTAATATGGTTTGCTGTAGAACTGAAACAGAACTCAAGACACTGGCCACAATCCCAAGCGGGTTCCACGTGGGTCTCGCATGGCACACTGTAACCTCTATGGAGATACACACCGTTTGCGCACACGGGGCATGGAACCGACCCCACTGTATTGGTCAGTTGAGGGGATTTGTGAATAGTTATTGTTTTAGTGATACTGTGTTGGTTGCATGTTAATCTTAAACCTAGAGCACCTGGGGTATTGCTCCCGCTGTGTTTCTTTGTTAAAGTGCTTGTCAATAGTTGTCTCTGAGGACTCTATCCCTAAGGTAGTGAAATCCCTGGGTAGGAGTCCCTAATTTGTCCATGACTCCCCCAGGGTGGAGGCACCCACGTGCCAAATACCTAGGTTACTTAGGATTCCCCTCCCTGCAGAGGTCCCAAACAAAAGAAAAAAAGTAACCCAAGCCCAGGGCCCCTAAATCCTCTCTGCCCAGGCAGGAACAAGTGGGACATACCTGCTCTGAACCCTGTTGGAGATGAGGGGAGAGTTACATTCGGGTGACAAATCTTAAAACCGTTAACTGCTAACAGCCTTTTAAATACGTACGTGATCAGCATGGGATTCATCAGTACATACAGATGCGTACACACCTCTGACACTGTGTATGCACTGTGGCATATCTTCCATTACATTGCCTTGCTTCAACAGGCAGCTTTGTATAGAACACACACTTAGTTCAATGAATTGTATTTTCCTAATAAAATAATCTATTTTTATGTACTTAAATGATACACAATATGGTGAAAATCAGTAAAAACTGAGTGCTTTTTTGTTTTTTCGTTTTTTGTTTTTAAAACCCGGGGGGGGGGGGGGGGGGGGGGGGTGTCCCCCCTTCCACCCGCACAGACTGGAGGGGGGGGGGGGGGAGGTTGTTGTAAAAGTTAATTTAAAACTGAAAACCAAGGAGCTTAAAACTACATAGCAAGATCGGTCTAATCTTCTTCTCAAAATGAAGGTATATGCCCCCTCCACACTGCAGCAATAGTACTACATGGTGCCTACTGTACCCTCTAGTACAGCTGCATGTGGCCTTCCTATAGATAACTCACATGCTATTCACTGTGCCACTTATGTACAGCTTATTAGTAGTAGCGTGTGACAGTCTGACAACACGTCCTCAACCCAGGGTGGGCTGCTGATGAGGCATACTTCCATCTCTGACTGACAAATATTAAAGTTTACACATTGCATTTAGGATATTTTAGCTTCCTTACACCAGCAAAAAGATTAATATTCCTGATGACAGAATAGAATATGCTAAAGGCAGGGGAAATAGGACAATAATTCTTATGCATCTCATCCAGCATTTTTTAAATGCAGAATTTCACTACAATAAGGGTTCAGAAAGGTAACTCTGGGAATATGTCCTTTCTCATGGGAAAGCTCAGGTCTTTATCAGTGTTCAAGTTATATAAAAACATCTTTTCCATTAACAATTTAAGAAAACAATACAGAAATTATGCTCAGGATAGCATTTTATTTCATCCCCCCCCCCCCCAAAACAAACCAGGAAACTAGCACTGCTTGTCTTATTCAGGTGTAAAGTATAATTAACTTCAGCTCCAAACTATGGGTAGAAAAGCAAAGAGGATTAGACTCCCTGACATTTATGGTGGATTAAAAATGTTCTGTACTGTAAATGTAGGGTTTACATGAAGATGGTACTGGAACTGTCCCCGCCCAGCCAATTAGCTAATAAACTGGTTTCACCATGTGATGCTGTTACTGTAAAGGGAAATACGCTGAGATTAGAGGATTACATTCTCTAATCTATAAAGGAGCTTTCAATTTCTACTGTAAACAAATAATTAAACCAAGAGATAGGAAAAACTATGAAGAACTGATACATAAACTACCCTCATTTACAATACTGAATACTAGTGCTCCAACACATTATTTTCCCTTGGAATAGCTAAACAAGGATACATTTTCTGTGCATTGTGCTTACTCTCACACAGCTGGTTTTTGTTTACCTTTTAGGAACAGATCTAATAGACTATTTACAGGAGTGGTAAATTACACCTCTCTATAAAGGGTAATAGGTAAAAAGTCCGACAATAGCAGTAGATATTTTGGAAATTTAGACAGCAGTAACAAAAGCATGCTGTTATTAGCACCCGTATTGAATATCACTTTCATAATCTGAACAAAACAAGTATTTGCAATGCTAGGATGACAAGTACTTTATCAACATGTGCACAAATGTATATTTACAGTCCATGAACTGGACTGAGAATGTTCTGAATTTAAGGATTCCTCTTAGGGGTGGGGGGTAGCACAAATTCTGAAATAAGAAGGTATTTAAAAGCAGATTATGAGATTAAAAAGGAATATATTCTCAAGTAACCTTCAATCCGTATGTTGGTCCAACATGCCTTATTCCTGACCTCAAGAAGGGTGGAATTTAGTCACCAAACTCATTCAGTCCTTGGTCTCTCTGCTCAGGCCTGCCAACAAATGCCAATTATGCTCTGGTTTTGTGATGTGGACATTTGTCCACTTAGAACTGAATAGAGAACATTTTTTTCCTCAAAAGCTGCCAAACAGATTCATCGGATGCTAAAAACTTTCATTAAGCCACAACATCGTGTACCAGATTCAAACTGGAGGCGCTGAAGGGAAGCGACTGCAGGAGCCATTCAATCCCCCATGCATTTTAAAAAGGGACAAATCATTCATTTTAAATCATTAAAAAATAATAAATCCTTTTACCCAGGTTACTAATACCAGGTTATTAATACAGAAAATACATACTTGTTCCAAATCATTTACTTTGAAAACAAGTACTGTACTAGTTATTGACTTTGTGTTCTTTTCCTAGCATTGTCAAAGTCTAGAGGAGTGTTTAAAGGCAAATAAATGGCTTTTGTAATTAAAGTTATAGTTTTTAATTAATTGAGATTTCTATATCTGGTCTTATAAAGCATCGTATAGCTATACAATGTAAGTATGGTATCTAAACTACATGACAAAGGTGCCTTTTAGTTTTAACAACTATAAAATCTGATCAGTTTTGTAAAAATCAAATTGGCATTAGCTTAATTATTTGCTTAAAGTTAGAGATTTGGGCTATAAATAGGTTATCTAGACATCACATACAAATCATTACTAATAATTAATTTGATAATTCAAAAATCAATTATTGCCTACTCTGTCAGCTATGTTTTGGTCTAAGCCACTTCCCCTACTGGCAATACAAACGTTGCATAACTGTCTTAGCTGGTACTGGAGAATTAGAAAGTGAAACCTATTGGTTTGTTTTCGTTTCTCAGAGGAAAAAAGAAAAGAAACAGAACTCAAAAAAAAAAATTGGTCATACCAAAAGCTACTGAAGTGTTCTGCTGACTTCAATGGAACTCTTGGTAATACACATTATAATCAATAAATCAGAACTAATCCACCCAAGCAGTATATACTGTGTAAAAAGTACAAAACTGAATCAATACAGAGCAAAAAAATGTAAGTTAGATTTCCTTTATCCTAAACATGAAACGCAAAAGCATTCAAGAGAGAAGCTTTGATACCTTCTTGGGATTTTTGCCAATAGCTATTAAGAAGGAGTGGTGAGCAAAGTTTAGACTCTATAATTTTGCTAGAGGATTGTGTGGATTTCGCTCTAAATCTGACCGACTTCTCCATAGGACCCACTTGCGGTCCTATGTTCAGGCTGTGAGAACAGCAAAGAAGGAGTTCTTTGCAGCCCTCATAGCGTCTGCAAAGTCGTGTCCAGTGGAGCTGTTCCGGGTGGTGCGGGAGCTGGTCAGTCCGGCCTCCCTCCGCCTGGATGGGGACTTGTCCCAGGCCCGCTGTGAGGAGTTTGCCACCTACTTTGCAGACAAGATCGCTCAGATCCAGAGTAACTTTGACACCGGATTGGAAGCAGTAAGCGAGGGGCACGAGGTGATAAAGGCACCGTCTGGTTGATCTTTCTGGGATGAGTTTCAGGAAGTGACGCCGGCTGATGCAGTGAACGTCCTGGGGTCTGTCAGAGCCACTAGCTGTGAACTAGCTCTGTGCCCGTCCTGGTTGGTGAAAACCTCCAGGGAGACATTGGGTGCAGTGCTGGCGAGGGTAGTGAACGCATCCCTTAGGCAGGGGACATTGTCACCCAGTCTCAAGGAGGCTGTGGTGCGCCCCCTGCTGAAGAAGCCATCTTTGGATGTACGCACTTGCCAGCTACCGACCCGTCTCTAATCTTCCCTTTTTAGGGAAGGTTATTGAACGGGCAGTGGCACTGCAGCTCCAGGCCCACTTGGATAGCATCTGTTTCCTTGACCTTTTTCAATCCAGGTTCCACCCCGGCTATGGTACAGAGACGGCGTTGGTGGCCTTGATGAATGATCTCCGCCGGGAGATGGACGCAGGATGTTCAACCTTTGTGATCCTGCTAGATCTTTCGGCCATTTTTGATACTGTGGACCACGGGCTGCTGTTGAGATGGCTGCAAGACTTGGGGGGTCTGGACAGGACTGTCTTTGGACTGTCCTCTCAGGTAGAAGCTAGCGGGTGGTGCTGGGGGCTGAAACATCTAGCCTCCAGGCCTTGACCTGCGGCGTTCCACAGGGTTCCATTCTGTCTCCACTGTTGTTCAATGTGTATATGCAGCCCCTGGGGGAGATCGTGAGAGGGTTTGGGGTGCAGTGTCACCAGTATGCTGCTGATACTCAGCTGTACCTCTCGTTTTCAACTGACCCAGGTCCTGCTGTCTCGTTACTCTCCCAATGTTTGGAGGCCGTGGCGGATTAGATGCGGCAGAGCAGACTGAAGCTCAATCCCGATAAGATGGAGGTGCTGGTGGTGGGAAGGGCGGGGGAGGTGCTGGCCCCCCTGATAGCGGGGGTTCGCCCGCCTGTTGCTCTTCAGGTTCAGAGTCTGGGGGTGGTTTTGGATTTGGGGCTCCGTCTGGATCGGCAGGTGGAGGCGGTGGCTAAAGCCGTCTTTCGTCAGCTGTATCTGGTACGGGGGCTTCGACCTTACCTCTCCGGGCCCGATCTGGCCACTCTCGTCCATGCCTTCATCGCCTCGAGGCTAGACTAGTGCAACGGGCTCTATGGGGGGCTTCCCTTGTTTCTGGTTCGGAGGCTGCAGCTACTGCAGAATGCGGCAGCCCGTCTCCTGAGAGGGACGGGGTGGCGTGAGCACATAACACCGATGCTCTGCGCTCTGCACTGGTTGCCTATAGCGTACCGAGCCAGATTCAAGGTGTTAGTATTGATTTACAAAGCCCTGCACGGTCTGGGCCCCTCATATCTCGGGGACTGCCTCGCCCTCCACACCTCAGAGCAATCCTTCGGTCCACCGAGGGCACCTTTCTGGAGGTCCCTTGTGTAAGACGGGGGGCCACAATGGAGAGGGCGTTCTTGGTGGCCGGGCCGCGGTTGTGGAACTCCCTCCCAGAGAAGGCTCGCCTGGCCCCGGGCCTGTTGGCCTTTTGATGCATCTGTAAGACCTGACTGTTCACCCAGGCCTTCGGAGGGAAGGGGGGGGGGTAATTTTTGTGGGGGGGTGTTTTAAATTTGTTTTAATTATGATATTATAATTTGTTTAATGTTTAGGAATTGTTTTGTATTATGTTGGAAGCTGCCCCGAGATGCCGTAGGCATGGGGGGCGGCATATAATTATAACGAAATAAATAAATAAATTTCACAGAGCACATTTATTATTTGCTCTACTTTAATTGAAAAGTTCAAGAGGATAATTTTTTAAGATGATTGCTTAATCAAAATTTACAATTATGAGCACTGAAAACATGCAAAATATAGTCCAATGTTTTAAATACTAGCTAAAAAAAACCATCATTCATTGTCTTGTCTTGCTTCATTCATTAGTTCATTTTTTATCACAGAGTCTTCCAAACAGATAAGAGCTAATTTTCTCACCCACCCAAAAAGCAAGCAGAAACCATTCATTTTTGGAGGGTGTTGAGAATGTGGGCAGGAAACATTTAAGACAACCTTTTTATATCACAGTGAAGAACAAGTCATCACAGGTCTAATCTCTCCCACATGAACACAAAATTGCAGCTCAATTAATGAGCCAATATACTTTTAAAAGAAAATTTGCTTTCGAAATTTAACCTTTTTATTTAAGGTTTGTAGTTCTATTACATGCATTTTTACAATGTTGCTCACTGTAGCTAGAAACATGGGTGCAAGCCAAGGTTTTTTCTAGTTAAACAAATCTGAAGACATTTCTGAATTCTACTAAAAAAATCATAATGGCTCATAATTGGTTTTGACCTATAAAGCCCTATACGGCCTTGGCCCAACTTACCTGCGGAATCACCTCGCTCTCCACACTCTGGAGCGGCCTCTACGGTCCGCTGGGAGCACCCTTCTCGAGGTCCCCCATGGAGCCACTATGGAGAGGGCATTCTTGGTGGCCGCGCCTAGGCTGTTGGAATTCCCTCCCGGTGGAGGTCAGGTCTCCCCTCCTTCCATTGTATGTCTAAACCCTGGCTGCTCCGCCTGGTTTTTGGCGAGGGAGATAGGGTGTAGGGTGGGATGGGGGGCTGGGAGGGGGAAGTTTGGTTCGGTGCCTTCTCTTTTTATTGCATTGTTTGATTTTACTGATTTTGTGTGTTTTAATGTTGTAAGCCACCCTGGTCTGCTTGGAGCAGGAGGGACAGGGTAGCAAATGATTTTATAAATAAATAAATAATCCAATCGCCTCTACCCTATCCTTTTCCTCCTCAATCTCTTTGCTGCTTTTGACGCTGTCAACCACACTCTCTTACTTGACTCCCTCCGTTCCCTTGGTTTCCGTGGCTCAGTCCTCAACTGGGTCTCTTCCTGCCTCTCTGACCGATACTTTAACGCGTCTCTGCCTGACGCCTCCTCTCTTTCTCTTCCTCTCTCGGTTGGAGTTCCTCAAGGCTCCGTACTTGGCCCTCTTCTCTCTATACACTCTGTCCCTAGGCAAACTCATTGAATCTCATGGCTTCCAGTACCATCTGTATGCTAATGATACCCAACTCTCTCTCTCTTCACCCCTCTCTCTCTACCCAGTCTCACCTCATTAACTGCCTCTCTGAGATTTCTGCCTGGATGTCTCATCAGCTCAAATTTAACACTGCTAAAACCGAACTCCTCATCTCTCCCCCCCCACAAAATCCTTCCTCTCTCTCTTTCTTCTCTGTCTTCGTTGATGGGGTCAACATCCAGCCCATCCCTTAGGCACGTAGCCTAGGGTTCATCTTTGACTCTTCCCTCCCCTTTAAACCTCAGATCGATTCTGTTGCCAAATCATGTTGCTTCTCTCTGCACAACTTTGCTAAGATCCGTCCTTTCCTCACTGATTCCTCTGCTAAAACCCTGTCCATGCCCTCGTCTTCTTTCACCTCGACAATTACAACCTCTTCTCTCTGGCCTTCCTCACTTTCACCTTGCACCTCTCATTTCTGTTCATAACTCTGCTGCCAAGGTCGTCCACCTTGCCCGCCGCTTTGACCACGTACAGCCCCATCTCTCCTCTCTCCACTGGCTCCCTCTTCCTGAACGCATTCTGCACAAACTCTTGGTTTTTTACCTACAACACTCTTCATGGCTGTGCTCCCCCCTATCTCTTAGCACTCATTTCCCACTACACTCCTGTCCAGGAGCTCCATCCCTCCTCTGCCACCACCCTCGCCTACTCACAGCTCCCCTGCTCCTCAAAACGCATCCGCCCCTTTTCCCTAGCAGCCCCCCTCATACCTGGAACTTCCTCCCTGAAGACATTCGCTCGGCTTCCTCCCTCCAAATCTTCAAATCCCTCCTCAAGACCCATCTCTTCGGTCAACCTTTCCCTGGCTCCTCACCCCCTTGCTGACTTATCCTGATTCATTGTATCTTGTGTAACATTAAATGAGTAACTACACCTTTATAACTAAGCCCAGTACGTGCACTTGAGACCTCTGTTTCCCTCCCCTTTGTTTCCCCCACCTTTGTCTTCTTAGATTGTAAGCCTACGAGGGCAGGGACTGTGTCTCTTTCTTACAATTGTAAAGTGCCAGGTACATTGGTGGTGCTATATAAATACTACTAATACTAACAATTCACAAAACGTTCCATTAATTTCCCCTGATTTCACAAAGGTTATAAAGAAAGTGAAACTGTTTTTCAGGCTTTCAACTTTATAACACAGTACCAAATTTGGGAGCAAATAGGTAATTAATTAAGCATAGTTTCTTAAATTTGGAGTCTACCTGTAGTGTTAAAATATTTTGATATGGGTCAAGATAATTTGTTCTGGAAGATAACTGCTGCATTCAAACAGTAGTTGTATATAGTAGGTATTTACATACAACATACCACTACCTTAAAAATCAACAGACTACTCCTTCCAAAAATGCCTTGATAATGAACTCACTAAACGGGCTGTAATGTCTATCTGCATGCAGGGAGAAAGCCTTTAGTGAGCTAGCTGGTTTCAAACTAAACATCACTTCATGATTAGCATCATTTCAGGGATCTGCAAACGTATTCATAGGACCCCATTCTAAAGTACACCTTGAGGACCACATCCCTCTCATTCAGGGCTTCCCTTCCTATGGGCGACATACTCCTTGTAGAAAACATAGAAATCATTGAAATTATTATTATGATTATTATTAGCAAGCATTGATATAGCACTCGCAACGTACCTGGCTCTTTACAATGTAATGGAATAGACATGGTCCCTGCCCTAGGGCTTA